>JAAWWB010002058.1:0-25000 GCA_018804465.1 Populus tomentosa
TTTTTTTTTATAATTGACTCTTTCTATTATTTTATGGAATTATCATAATCTCATATATTAGGTCATTAGTTTCATAATCATGTGTTAACCCAACTTGATTCAATACAATATTGTTTTTTTTTTTTTTTTTTAATATAATCCCAATAGAAGTCCCCATCCATGTAGGATATGTTCGTATATACAAGTTTAAATAAATGGATCCTCAATTCCCCCCTCATGCACGCTCTAACCCTAGCTAGCTGGTTTCGATTTCTTCTTGGTTCTTAGTAAGAAATATTATTAATACAATCACATAACCATATGATTCTTTCACCTTCACCTTCTTCATCTCCTTCTCCAGTTGAAGTTCCAAACACAGAAGAGATAAGTTCATGGGCGTTAGGGGTCCTTGCAATTGTTCTGTTGGCATTAGGCTTTTACTATTCCTGGCTTCCATTAATCCTCAAATTAAGAAATTACATTGATAGAGTTTTTCATGCTTCTTTTACCGTTAGCATCAAACTCTTGGCATGGTTTCAGGCAATTTCTCAGCTAAATCATTCCCTACGTCCGTGAGGATTATACCAGAAAACAAGTTCCATATATATATATATATATATACGTGACTTGGTCTATTAACTAAATCATTCTCAGCTGGTCTTTGTTCCTGAATGTCATCAATGTCGTCCAAGCACTCAAGTCCGATGAGTGTTTCACCTTTTTATTTCGTTGTTCAGCTTGATATCTAGCCTCTCATGGGATTTCCCGGGAGGTTCAGTATCATTCATACTAGGGTTCTGCAGGTTTACATACGAATTAAACCATATTAATTTCTTTTTCCACATTCCCATTTCATTCCTTTCAAATTTATCTTCAGAGTGAAAATAAAACGTTCATTCTCTTATTCTCATTAAGTTATTCTTTGTTGTCAAAATAATAGCTATAGAATTAGTTATATGTTAAGAGTGAGTTACTTAAATGAGAGAAATATTTGATGGGAAAATAAAAAAAAAAAAAATTTATTGCTATTTGACGTGTGAAAAATGTTTTCTAAGAAAACGATTCCTTTCTAGCATTTACTATAAGGTAATCTTCCACTTTTAGCTTTAATATTATTATTTTTTTCTTAAAAAAGAGAGAGAGTTTATTAATTACTAACTATTTTGAGACCCTATATATTGTTGTATATATGGTTATTTGGAGATTCATAGGATTTAGTCACCCTAACTTTAAACAAATTGAATACTAATTTGTTAATTTAGAATCTTTGACATGAATATTAAATTAAAACAAGGTGTTCTAACGACATCTCGATAATTTTGCTTTTTTCTTTTCTTTTATATACAATTTGTTGAATTTCGTTTCTCTTCCTTGTTTTTCTTCTTGGGTTTGGCAAGAGGGTATTCGAATTTGGGCTATACAATAGAAAGAATGCTTGCTCTAATCCTTAATTCGATCCCTTCTAAGATCTAAACATGATCAGAAATCTTGATAAAATCTCAAATCTTAACTATTAATTAGATGCTTTGGATATATTTTTAATTAGGATCTTCTTAATTTCTAGCTATATCATGATAATTAAGTATTTTAATGGAATATGGACATTGTATATGCATAAAAAATAGTTGAACACTTTTTTTAATGAGATTTAATCACTATGATGATTTTAAACTTAAGGCCATAAATCTTGGGTTGTGCCCATTGATCATCGGTAAACTCTTTTTAGCAGTAATTAAGTCCTCTTATGTTATAGTTTGTTCCAATTAACATCGAAAATCTATGAGTTTTCTATCCTTGTCTATCACTCATTCAATGAATATTTTAATTTTTTTGAATTTTCATAGAATAAGAACATCAGGGATAGATTGCAAACATATTGATATCAATTCACTATAAGCTTTTATTTTCCATTTTGATTTTGTGTTTCTTTTCAACCTTGTTCTGACTTTCATTCAAATGCAGTGCTTTTAAAAATATATAAAATTGATTTTTTTTATTAGTACATTAAAATTATTTAAAAACACCTAAAAAATATTAATTTGCAAAATGATCAAACCATGCATAAATACAAACACTCTTTACTTTTTCAAATCTAAACACAATAATAATATTAGAAAATGTATTAGAGGAGCGTTACGTAAATAAGAGATGAGGATATGAAAAAGGTATTTCCAAAAAAAATTGTTTTTTTCTAATCAAATATTCAATGTCACGTAACGGTCGGTAGTTACTGTACCGGCCTCCAGAATCTAGAATTGGTTCAATATTTTGTTTTTTTTAATTGATTGAAGGAAGAAAATTGTAATTTGAAATGTAATCCTTTCTTGCTTTTTCCAAAAATAATTTTTCCTTTTTGGGTTATATTAGTTGTATTTTCTGTTAAAGGAGTTGATTTACACTCCGTAGTCTAAAAATTTATGCCAAGCAAACTTCAAGTTATTTTATTTTGAACGGAAATATATTGTTTAATTAGCCTACATTTAAACAAATTAGATGCTTCGGTTAAAATAAGTATCATTTTGATATCATTACTGATGAGTCATTTTCAAGGTAATCATAATATGACAACTCGTATACGAAAACATGTGAATCGAATCGCCTGTTTATCCATATATTGATTCATAATCGACTATAATTATGCTAATTCCAATGCATAGCCATAGATTTTTGGTTTGGTGTTGCAATTATTTGTTCATAATCTATCAAAACATTATATATCATCACACAAGAGAGAGACTTTTGCATGAAAAGATAAAATCCCATGTTGCATTTCAGTCCTCTTGCTATATTTTACACTAGCTCTTTAATAGACATTTTAAAATACACACTTCTTCAGTGTTAATTGACTCTCTCAATTGAGATACTAATTATTTGGTATCTGCATAATCAAGTATTCAAATCTTAGAACCACACCACTTAATTATATTCATTTCTAGAAACTTAATTTGCCTAATGGTTATTCACAAATAGTTTTGTAAGTATGTATGGGCCCACGCTATGCTGTGGATTAGTATATTTTCTAAAAAATTGATATTAAGTGATGCAAACGTCCATAATTTATTCATGAAAAACAATGTCTAATGTTAATGATTTGAGTTATAACACAAACTAAAATTAATCAGTTGGTTTTATTTTAATTAAACAATAATTTTCAAAAAATATTACGATACCTGGAAATAAAATGATGGGAGCATGAAATTGGATAAAAAAGGATGAAAAAATTGGATCGGGTCAACAAACATAGAAAAACATAACAGGAAAGAAAACTAACTACACAAAAAGATCTAAAATAAAAAATAGTAATTAAAAGAATGAGGTTGAAATCAAAATAAAAAATAAATTATAGGGCAACTAAATTTTTTTGATTGGAGGGTTTAATTGAAATGAAAAAAAATAAGAAAAAAAATAAAAGAATGAGGAAAAAATTAAAAAAAAAATAACACACCATAAACCTGGATTGAAGGGTGAGATAAAAAAAACTAATAAAATTTTTATAAAAAAGCTAAGAAAAAAAATTCAAAAAATAAAGACCAAATAAAAAAAGAGATACATGAAAAATTGATATTAAAAAACTAAATTAAAAGGAGTAACTGTCATTCAAAAGGACATTAGACACAAAAATTATAAGAAAAAAAGACAAAAATCTTCATTGGAATGGTTAAATTAAAGAGAAAAATAACTAATATAGAAAAACACATTATTCCAAGGTTATTCTAATAAACATTTTATTATCACTATTATTATTATAATTATTGTATCATACCACAATTATTGTTATAACTACCATTATATATAGAAATTAGAATTGAAGGATTGCATTGAAAAATCATAAAACTTTAATAAAAGGGAAAATAATAAAAATAAACAATCAAAACTAAACATTAAAAGGCAATAAAAATAAAGACTAAAGAGCATCTCTCCTTATAAAAGAGAGAAATTAAGGGGGGAAAGCAAGAACTACTAGCGATAAACCGACATCCTTTAGATGACACGTGCCAGCCATAAAATAAGGGTATGTGATGGAGCACAAAATAAGATAGTGGAAGACAATTTTCCTCCACCGGAAGACTCCTTAAGTGCAGTAATTTTTTAAATAAAAACATATTAATTAAATATTAAATTACTTCATCATTATTGGCCAACCCTGGTAATTACCAAAAAGAAAAAAAACTTGAGAAAAAGAAATCAATGCCCTTGTTAACATGACCTCTTTTTTCACCTTAAGAACAATTATGTAATTGTACTGTACAATTAAAAAGTAAAAATACTAAAATATCTTTGTTCAGCAATGTTTTTGTTTTTTTAGAGGTATTTTAGTAATTTTATTATGCATTAAAAGATGAATGGACAAAACACCCCAAATAAATCAGTATAAGAAATGAATCATGTAAAAAGACTAAAACACCTTTAAATAAAAAGCAATCATTTTTCTTGCCATGGCCATAAACGTCACACCAATATTATATAGTAAATAGTGAAGTGTGAATCTCTCATGTCTTGCTCTCGGTGTTGTCTAACTCTGAATGAGAACAAGTGAGTCAACAACCTTCCTTTCCTATTTTCTCCATAGACGCCTCCACCTATAACCCACACATTTCTTCTCCACGAGCCCTAGACATAGCTAGCTGATAGACTATCTTGCTCTCGGTGTTGCTTCTTTGCCATTTGCAAGCTAGTTTTGCTGCTACAATGGATCAGTCTCTCATGTTTGTCCTTCTCAACAGCCCTGAAAGCCCCATCCCCCGACCCTGGGAACGTTGCTTTGATATTAGGGTTCTCTCTCTCTCTCTCTCTCTCTCTTCCACCCCCTCTCGATCCCCACACACATTCTTTTGCTTTTCCCTCATCAAAACCATATGTTAGACAAATATCTCGATCATGTGGTAATTAAGAAAAAACACACATGCATGTTTTATTTATCTAAATTAAATTGTTGTGATGTTTTTGTGCTGCAGAACGAAGTGTTATTCTACACGAACACCTTGGATGATACTATTTTGATCGACCTGAGGTGCCAAATCAATCTTGGTGGTGGTTTGTTCCACACTGACAACATGTGGCAAGAGCTTGCAGGTTGCACCAGCTGTGTCCGTCACTGTCCATCAGTCCTCCAAAGCCGAAACCCTCTGCCTTTTCTCCTCCATGCTACTTGCTGTGGTCCATTGGTGTATTTGCTTATGCCTGAGTTTGTCAACCACTGCCCGTTCTGCGAGAGTCTCGTTTATATCGTAGGCTAAATCATCATCATCATCAATCAATCACAACCCCCGTCTGGGATTTTCAATCTTATCTTCTTGTTCTTGTTTTATGCTTTAGTGGGGCTATAGGTTAAGAGTTTTATCCATGTATAACCGTGTTTGGCATTAAAGAATTTTTATTTTATTAATTTTTGTTCCTAAATAAAGTTTGAAAAAATTTCCTTCTTTGCATTCAAGCTTCACATTAGTATTGCATGTCTATTAATTTGGTGAAGCTCTCATGCAAATTTTCTAATGAATTTAATTTATTTAATTTTTATGTAGTCCAAGTGATGGTGCCCAAATTAATAAGACTATTGAGATTGTAGGGTTGAAACGAAAAATATTGAGAAAAATACCTTAAACGTTTGTAAAAAGTCTCATTTTACGAGCGAAAATATAAAATAAACTCTAAATGTTCACACCCTACAAACAAGGCTTAAATAGCTAGGATTAGAGAATTAACTAAAAAAAAAAACCTTTGATTATTCAATAAAATAAACAGTCTAAAAAAGTTATCCATGGAATAAAATAAAATAAAAAACAGAAAAACAAACCTAAAAAAGTTACAAAAAATGGCACAAAAAAACAAAAATTCAGGGAAATAGAGGCTTAAATAATGGAATTTTGGGGCTTCAAACGACCTCCAACAAGCATAGCTAGTAGTTGTCTATGGAGTATGCCCTGAAACAGTGCAAAATTGGGATGATTTGCTTTATTTTGATACCAATAGCCTAAGTTATGGCCAAAATACTAAACAGTGTGCAAAATATTTCCAAACCGGTGTCGGATTGCTATCTCTTGTCATCTTTGTATTGGTTTACTCTATCAAGGTAGTTGAGAATCATCAATTTTATATGTGACAGCTCAGCTTCTCCAAAGTCCTTTACATTAGTCTTTCATGCACAAGGCTCAACAATATAGTAGTTTTTTTTTTTATTTATTTAGCCTTTTCTAATTAATATGAGGATTTATTAATGGCATGGTTATAAATTTAACGCGTTGGATATATTAAAATTTATTATCATCAAGGGCATCCATATTTTGCCATTTAGTATCTGGCTAAGCAAGAAAAACAAGAGTTCAAAGTAAATTAGTTGTTTCTGAGAAGGAAATGAATAAAATTACAGTATTGATTCATCTATATATCTAATAAGAAGCTCAGCCACCAAGATCCTAGCTGAATCATTTGTGAATTCTGTCTACATTTCTTGGCAGATCATTAGCTGTGTAACCAAAATTCTCTTTACAATTCTTTAACCAAACTGATAGCTGATGAAGAATTAAAGAAAAACATGATTCCCAGTTCGGTTATATTTTGGTAAAAATTAGGTGATTCCTCCTTCTGGGACTTGCTTTTAAAGGCATTTGCAAACCCTGCACTGTAAACTTCATCATCATTAATTCCTACCTCTGAGCTCTTGTAAACATTGATCTGAAGCCCCGAGCAGAACTCAAACCATCAAAGAATTCGTTTTATGGTGAGCAAAGAATTGAGATTATTTGGTGAGAAAACTAGAGTATCATCGGCATTCTACAGATAGGTGATAGAATCTCCATTTCCCAATTGAATGCCACTATACATACCTCCAGCTAGTTGATGCTTGATGAAACAACACTGAAAGGCCCTCCAGTACTGCTATGTTGAGTGGAAAAGGTGACAAAGGGTCACCCTGTCGAATACCACGACGAACACGAAACTCTCTGGTAGGAGAGCCATTAGCAAGGAGTGGGAGCTATGAAGTAGAAAGGCAATCATAAATTATAAGTCCTCTCCATTTGTTACCAAATCCCATGTATCCCATCACTTAATCAAGGTAATCCTACAAGACTGTTTCAAAAGCTTTGTGAAAATCTACTTAGAACATCATGCCTGCTTTCCCACTCGTTTGTAATTCATGAACCACTTAATTTTCTATTGTAAACCCCATCAGTAGTTTTTCTACCTGCTATGAATGTTATTTGGCTATCGCTAATGAGGTCTTGGATGACATGCTTTAGCCTTTTGGAGAGCACCTTCGCCACTATTTTGTATTATCCCATGAACCATGCTAAATATCGGTCTGTAGTTGGAAAACCCCTTTGATTCTTCGGTCTTTGGGATCAAGGTTACATAGGCAATGTTTACACCCTTTGGAAGCTTCTTTGTTCTGAAAAATTCAGCCACTAAATCCATCATATCATGACAGATCAGGCTCCAAGCCTTCATGTGGAATTTGAAATTAAAACCCTCTGATCCTGGAGATTTTGCAACATCATAGTCCCAAACTGTTTTTTTTTAACTTCTTTCATTGATACTTCTCGTTCTAGCCAATGGGACCTCTCCAAACTAAGCTTCTTATAATCAGCATGACCCATCTTATCCCTTTTAGAACATGAATTATTGAAAAGGTTGCAGTAAAAAGAGACTGCAACTTTCTTAATCTCATTTGGGGTAGTGTAAAAGATACCATTAGAGGTGATTCGAGATACGTTTTTATGGTTTCTTCTCAAATTAATTAGCTACCAAGTAAAAAAAAAACTTTATATTGCGATCACCAAGCTTGCACCAATTTTGCCTTGATTTCTTACGCCAAATAGCTTCCTCTAGGCAATTGGCTTAGTGTTAACCCACTGAACCTCGAGTGACAAGCAGAAGAGGAGAAGGCATGATCCATTCAACTCATTGATCCACTACGAAACCAAGTGTAGTGATGACCAGTGAGGGGATACTCAACCAGATCACAGCCACCCAGAAAAATCTGGAAAGCTCTTGAGCCTATAGTGTTGACATAGCCATTGTTTCTTTCTTATTGCGTAAGAATTTCATTAAAATATCCCATAAGGAACCATGGTATATCAAAAGCTTATCTCAAGATAGTAAGATCATCCCAAAGTTCTCTTCTTTCTAAAACAGAACATGGTGTATAAACTCCTATCAGAGCATATTTAAAACCCGAAGCCATATGCTGTCCATAAATAGCAATCCATTTTTCTCCATATTCCACAGATTCGACTTTAAATTTATATAGATATCCTGACGTAAGGAAGTCGACCATAGAAAATATTACAACATATCTTTTTCTTTCTTTCAAGTAAAGCCTAATAATTATATTTTAATATATAATTAAAATAGATATTTCATCATCGGTGATCCTTTTTTGAAATAGATATTTCACAAAAAAAAAAAATCAAAATAGATATTTCACCAAAAAGAAGAAGAAAAATGGCTTGATTGAATGATCTAGAGCTCTATCTATATCCTTGTAACAAAATAGTGACATAATTTTATTCATAGGAGAAGATCAAAGAAAAGAAAAATGCTTTGCGATATGGTATATGGTAGAGATTTTAACGAAAAAAAAAAAAAAACCAGTACTGAAAATCTCTCTGAGAAAGAATCCAATGGGATATGGTAGGGCCACAAATTTTATACAACCATCGGCTCTGCTGCTATTCTTCCTACCGAACTTGAGATACTTTCTGTTAGATGCCGAGATGCTTTCTCATAATTAACGAAGCCCATGAACCAGAAATCATGCCCATCAATTGTAACGATCTGGATGTATCTCTCGGATTGATTCTCCCTCATGACTACAGGATTGATGGCGCCAATCTTGCTCAAAGGTATCATTACCTGTTCCAGCCAAACCTCTGACACTCAATTCAAATAATTCTGATAGATATTGAAGACATTCTTAAATAGTTATTTCATAGATATTGGTTTGTGCTCGGTGCTATTGATCACACAATTTACGCTGGTTTGTAACCCTTTTCTTTACCTTGTAATAACTCCAAGCTCCCTGGCCTGAGGGTGCTGTGAAAGACAAGGGACGGTCGCTACAGAAAGCTGCATGAGCATCGGATAGATAAAGGGTTCCGGCAACTGGACCTGTCGTTGTGGAGAGATAGCAGGCAAATGTCTTCTTCAGCTTTTCATTTGGATTTGTACTTGTGAATGTCTGCTTGTATAGAGCCTCAAACCCACCTCCTGTTAATGCTTTAGCTGTCAGGTTCACCTTGCCCCATGCGGCTCCGGGAACAGATGAACTAGTCCTGACTGTTGAACAAAATGATCATGATGATGTTAACATAAAAAGTTCATTTTTGAAATCTGAAATGATCAAAGATTTTAAATCTATTGAACATGATCAAAACATTACATACGGTTGTGCCAGATATTTTGAGCGATGGTCTCAGCCTTGGTGCCCCAAGAATTAAACACCTGGAGAATGGATTCCTTACTGCTACTTGATGATTTTTCAACGGGGCTGTACTGGAGGTATGGATGATGGAAGTTCTGGGCTTCATCACCAGTTGCACCCCATAAGGCTGCCTTTTTATTATCTGGATGGCACGAAGGAACAGCAGGATTTCCCATGACACGAGTCCCCCATTTCTCCGAGCTCTCATCGTATGGTGGTGGTGAGAACGATGAGTGACGGGAAGTGCTAGGCAATGAGTCGGACATTGTTCCATGAAAAGGGCTTGCTTCCTTTGACAGTGGCGAGGAGATAGAAGGGTAAAATGGCTGTGATTCTTGGTTGGTGCCGTTCATTTTGGGTAGAGAATGATGCAAAACTGTGGCTGTGGAGATGTGTTTCTGGCTATGAGAATATATATTTGGCTCTGACCATATATAGCATTTGAAGGAGACCGTTGCTTATAGCTGACGAGAACATTTCATTGAACCGTAGGTGTGGACTTGGACTCTTCTAATTAGAAATTTCCAGGGGTATCAACATAGATTTCTTCATTGTTAAGCAAGGGATACATATGAAAATGAGAAGGCTGTATCTTACAGGTGTCTCGAGTTCTAAGCTTATTATCTTATCCTCTCATCGTTAACCTAATTAAGTGAATATAATTTATGTGCTTTGAAGTTGTCAATTCTTTTAAATTAGAATATTACTACTTATCCTTAACAAAGAAGAAACCCAAGTTGAAATCCGTGAAAAATTATAATTACAAGAGTCCAAGTCCACACGTACGGTTTAATGAAATGTTTTAGTCAGCTATAAGCAATGGTCTCCTTCAAATGCAGCCAAATTTATATTCTCATAGCCAAAAACACATCCCCACAGCCACAATTTTGCATCATTCTCTACCCAAAATGAACGGCACTAATCAAGAATCACAGCCATTTCACCCTTCTATCTCCTCACCACTGTCAAAAGAAGCAAAAAAAATAAATTATGCCAAATCAACCGAGTTCTAAATTGAACCAACAAGTAAAATAATTTTCTCAAGATTATTTACTTTTGCTAGATTTAGAATCATTCAAGATCTCATATCATCCAATTCCCGGACTAAACCGGGTCTAATAACTATACCACTTGTAGTAATAAGAACAATAATTACAACCAACCTGAGAGTTATAGCTTTTTGAATTATGAATTTGCTTCTCAGAGATTACCAATTCGAATATTATAATTTTCAAGATTACTGAAGACTTACATGATCATTAATTTTAGAATTTTCAAGAATAAATCGAGATATATGTAAGCTGGTCTGGATAATCATATTTAATAATAATAATAATGGACTCATAACTCCTGAAAATCATCTATTTGCCCTTAAAGCCCAAGGTATGAAGCTTCTATATCTGGCCCATGAAACTTCACATTGTACCATATTCTTTATACAAGTTCTAACAATTTGTTTTTTCACTCATAATTCAAGTTGTGTTACGCGGTTATTTTAAATTTAACCTGGATAAAATTTCAAATTATAAGTTAAATTTTAAATTGATTTGTTAAATAAAGTTTAATAACTATATATATAAAAAATGACACACAAAAAAACTCTTATGAAATATATGTTTAGCAATAATTATTATTTAATTATTTATCAAGTCAACAACTTTCAATGGTGTTTTCTACCTCTTAAGTGAATTTAGTTTTTAATTTTTCTTACCTTACGGATTTTTAATTTAATGTAAATAACTGTCAATCAGTTACATGTGTTTCTCAATTTTACAACTACTTATTTGATACAACTATCAATTTTGTGTAGTACTAGCTTTTTTTAGTGGTTATATATATATGAAAATATAAATTTATTTTTTAAGGGGCAGCCATAAGAGTTCAATCCTTGATCAGATCTTATTTAGCACTAGTTTCTTGCCAAGTGTTTCACACATGTATTATTTGTACATATTAGTTATTAATTTTATTGTTTGGTTTGGTTCAATAGCCAAATTTCATATATATATTTTTAATAATTAGAAATCCTCTGAATTAATCTTTGATAATTTTGTATAATTTTCTTATCAGTATAGTAATAAATTGTAGAAAAGCTAACCTACTGTTGCCTTTGTTGTTATTCATATATATAGCAGATTACAAGAGTGATTGTCGCATATATACATGATAATCTAATCATTCTAAATACAGTTTGAAATGTTACAGATATCATGGAAATATATAGGAGAGTATCATGGCTAATTAATCATGATAGAATTATACGAATCATATGCTGTCAATATCTCTTTCATCCCCTCGCAAGCTCAAGGTGGGAGTGAACCAATGAAGAGCTTGTCATGATTAAGAACAAACTTGGCGGAGCAGAGTGGTTTAGTGAAGATATCTACAGTTTGAGCAGAGCCAACAACATGTTCTAACAAAAGATCTCTGCTAGCAACTCGTTCTCGGACGAAATGGACATCAATTTCAATGTGCTTTGTCCGATGATGAAAAACTGGATTCTTAGCCATAGTCACAGCACTGATATTGTCACAGTACAACTTGGGAGGTGGAAGACAATAGCCAATACTCTGTAGCAAATTCATAAACCATATGAGTTCGGCTGTAGTGGATGCTAATGCACGATATTCTGCCTCTACCATGGAATGAGACACCGTGGCCTGCTTCTTGGCACCCCAGGATAACAGGTTGTTGCCCATATATATAGCAAAATCATACGTGGATCGTCGATCATCATGGCAGTCGGCCCAGTCTGCATCACAAAAGCAACGAAGAGCAATTAAAAGGGTGTGAACAAGGTGAAGACCAAGATTAAGAGTGCCCTTTAACTATCGAAATATCCTCTTCACAGCAATGAGATGAGGCTCCCTAGGTGCATGCATGTATTGACAAACACGATGAACAGAATAGGAGATGTCAGGTCGTGTGAGAGTAAGATATTGCAAGGATCCAACCAGCTGGCGATAAAAAGTTGGATCAGATATCAAGGCACCATCAGTGGCTGTCAATAATGTTCCTGAGGCAAGGGGAGTGGCAACTAGTTTGGCACCAGCTAGACCAAATTTCTGCAAAAAGGACACTAGGTATTGTGTCTGAGTTACAGTGATAATGGTTGCATCCCTAGCAATTTGAAGACCAAGGAAGTAGTGAATATCACTAAGATCCTTCATGCTAAACACAGAGGAGAGATGAGATATAAATGCAAAGATTTATGAAGGAGAACTCCCAATAATAAGTGTATCATTAACATAGATTAACAGAAGAAGAATATATGAACCTTGTCGTTGATAGAACAACGACTGATCATAAGGACAGTGGAGAAAACCCATCGATTGAATGTAGTTGCTGAATTTCATATACCAAGCACGTGGTGCTTGTTTTAAGCCATACAAAGCTTTATGGAGAAGACAGACATGTTGTGGAAGAGTAGGATCCTCATGACTAGGCGGTTGAGCTAAGTACACACATTCTTGTAAATCACCATGAAGAAACGTGTTGTTGACATCTGACTGTCTAATAGTCCAGCCCTAAGATAAACCGATTGTGAGAATGAGCTGAATAGTGCTTGCCTTGACAACCGGGCTAAAGGTTTCATCATAGTCCAGCCCTGGAAGTTGTGTAAAACCTCTGGCCACAAGTCTAGCCTTATACCTGTTAAGTGTGCCATTAGACTTTGTTTTAACTTTAAAGACCCACTTACTACTAACTACATTCATATCTGGTTTGCGAGGAACCAAAGTCCATGTATTATTGGCATGAAGAGCATCCATTTCAGCTTGCATGGCCTGCTTCTATTGAGGATGTTGAAGTGCCTGGCGGTATGAAGTGGGCTCTGGTGGCTGAGCTGCAAGGTCAGCAAGAAAACAAACAGGTATATGATATCTAGAAGAAAGGAAGACTTTCGGTTTAAGATTCCCTTTTTGAGTGCGGGTGACCATTTAATGAGTACGTTGTGGAATACTTGTAGGAACAGACACAGGTAATGAAGAGGGCAATGATAATGGCGGTGGAGTGAGAGACAGATGAACCGAGGAGTGGATGGCTTCCATCAGGTGTGTAGGCATAACCTCTACAACAGCTATTCCAGTAGACTGGGAACTAGTTGGTGAGTATTGTGGATCAGTATTCTGAAGAGATTTGGGAAGTGCTTGTAGTTGAAAACATTGCTGCTCATTAAATCGAATATGTCGGCTTATATAGATGCAGCCTAAATGTGGTTCAAGACAGTAATATCCCTTATGTTTGGCTGAATATCCAAGGAATACACAGCATATTGATTTGTATTCCAGTTTGGTCCGACCAAAAGGTGAAAGCAATGGATAGCAGGAGCAACCAAATACCTGTAGAAAGTCATATTTTGGTGAGGAACCAAAAACAAGCTCATGAGGAGACATGATGGCAGGCGATTGATTAAGAAGACAATAGTGTTGAAGGTTGCTGTCCAGTATTTAACTGGAACAGAAGCATGTGCTAGTAGTGTTAAAATTGTCTCGATAATATGTCGATGTCTTTGTTCAGCCAAACCATTTTGTTCAGGTGTCCCTGGACATGAAAGTCTATGAATGATACCATTAGCTGCAAAATGAGTTTGCAATACTGTGTTAACAAATTCACCAC
The DNA here is from genome assembly GCA_018804465.1 of Populus tomentosa. NCBI lineage: Eukaryota > Viridiplantae > Streptophyta > Magnoliopsida > Malpighiales > Salicaceae > Populus > Populus tomentosa. Next base: position 14,018 of record JAAWWB010002058.1, read on the forward strand.
CATCATCACTATGAATAATTTTCACAGAGTTATTGAATTATTTTGCCATTTGTTGAAGAAATGCAGGGAAAATGGTGACAACATCAGATTTTCAAGTCATAGGAAAAAGCCATATATAACATGAATATTCATCAACAATGAGTAAATAAAACTAAAAACCATCATAAGAAGAGACTGATGCAGGACCCCAGACATCAGTATGTAGTGTATATAGAAAAGAAGTTGCATATGTTTGACGAAAATGAAATGGCAACTTTGAAGATTTTCCTAGCATACAGCTGTGACAAAACATTGTCATTTTATTTAAAGATGGTAAACATAATCTGCTAAGAATTTGAGAGTGAGGGTGACCAAGGCGAGCATGCCACAGACTGCCTGGAACTTTAGTTGCTAGAAAACTGAGTAAAGGCTTTGAGAGCTACTGCAAATTGATAGGATATAGACCATTCACCATTGGACCTTTAAGGATCACTTGATTTGTCTTCATGTCCTTGAGAAGGAATCCTCATTGATAAAAGAGAAAATAGCAGTTATGTCTCTTGTAAACTAAGATACATACAATAATTTTCCTTTGATATCAAGAACAACTAGAACATTATGAAGCTGAAGAGTAGTAGTTTGCAGAGTAGTCTGTCCAATACCAGTTATAGATAAACCATTACCATTACCAACCATAACAGTATCAGTACCAGAATAGGGATGAATACCTTGCACCTCATTGGAATTAGGAGTCATGTGCTGGTTTGCACCAGTGTCGGGATACCAGGTGTCCTCTGTAGTGTCTCCAATTTGGATGGCAGCAAAAGCCTTGTATTGTTCTGCTTCTTCGTCTAAGGCGAAACAACCATATGTTTTGTGGTTTGGATCGCCACATCAAAAACATGTAATGTTACCTTTTCCACGACCAGATGTGCGACTTCCATGAGAAAAGGAGGACAACTTGGCTCTAGAAAAATTGTCAATAGGATGAGAGGAACGCACATCTTTGTTGCGTGGCTGGAAAGGCATCTTTTGATAACCACCTGAATGACCACGAACATTATGATTACCTTGAGATCTTGCATGGAAACGATTTTTGTTAGTATAGAAAGCAACACTAGATTGAGACGTTCTTGTACCTTGAAGTCTGATTTCAAAGTCACAAAGCTTGCCAATAACCCCTTTTAGAGAAGGAAACATGTCACGAGCATTGAGTGCTGCAATAATAGGATCAAACTCAGATCCTAGTCCACGTAGGATACAAATAATAAGGTCATCATCATCCATTGGTTTGTCTGCACCACGAAAAGACAAGGCCAACGACTTTGCTCTGCGCAGATAATCTTCTAAAGAAAAGGTGCCTTTGGTGAGAGTTTGCAATTCTCCCTTTATTTGGTGAATACGGTCTCGGGTATGATTTCCATAAAGAGTCTCCAATACAGTCCAAGCATCATGACTAGACTCACTATTGATGACTTGGGAGAGAGGACCATCTGACAACAAGCTGTTGATCCATCCAAGGACCAATTGATCAATATGCAGCCAAGTTGCTGCAGCTGGATTGGGTTGTGATGCACCATCAGCATCAACAATGGTTAATTTAGGACAGGAAACTCCATCTGTCACATATCCAAGAAGACCATGTCCTCTTAAGATTGGAACAACCTGCGCTTTCCATAGAAGATAATTATTTGAGGCTAGCTTAGTGGAAATATCAGGTAAGCGAGTTTTGGAAGGTGTAAAATCTAGAGAAAGAGTAGCGGCTGGAGACAAGATTGAAGTGGTGAGGGATTCCATTGCAAGCTCTGATACCATGTAGAAAAGCTAACATATTGTTGCCTTTGTTGTTATTCATATATATAGCAAATTACAAGAGTGATTGTCGCATATATACATGGTAATTTAATCATTCTAAATACAGTATGAAATATTACAGATATCATGGAAAGATTATAGGAGAGTATCATGGCTAATTAATCGTGGTAGAATTATATGAATCCTATGCTGTCAATATCTCTTTCATAAATTAAAACAAAAAAGATAAAATTTTATAGTTTTTTTTTCTTAGAGAGAGAGAAATTGATCTCCAGGAAGTGTACTTATTGAGAAGGGCAGCCACAAATCCCGAACGGGACTAGTCTCACCCTTTAAAAGGGTGTGAGGATGCCTAGGTAAGAACAAAAAAAAAATACATGTAAAATTTTTTTTTTATTAAAATAAAACTATCCTATCATTTTTATTTGAAAAATAATTTTAGTTTTCTTACAAGATGAAAAAATATAATTAAATATGAAAATATAAATATAAATATAAATATAAAATCTTTCTTTTATTTTAATTATGTAGTAATATTTATAATTAAAAACTCTTAAAATGCTCCAACGAAAACAAAACTCGATAAAGTATTAGATCTAATATACCAATATTTATATTTTAATAATAATATTAATAAGGAGTCTTTTATTCAAATAAAATATTTATATAACACAAATATATAAGATACGTGACATCCATACAATTTTATTTTTAATACGGTAATATTAAGTTTATAATTCTCACAAATCATTTTATTTTAAAAAAAATATTGTTTTTATATACGAAACAAATACTAAACATGAATAAGAATTTTATGTCTAAACAAAATGATCAGATTTTTATAGCATCGGAAGAACTAGGAGTGATCATTTTCGGTTCGATTTAGTTTTTACATGAAAAAATTAACGAAACCGACATTATTAATTTTAAAAATTTAAAATCAAAACCGGTTCAAATCGACTGGTTTCAGTTTGGTTTTTGTTGTTCAAAACCCGGTAAAACTGAAAAGCAAATCTTGTTTATGTTATTCAGGAACTTGTTTCAATTTACATGACCAAGATATAATTGAAAGGAAAAGATATCTACCCATAAAATACAAGTAAATCTCAGTTTATGTTATTCAGGAAAACAGATTGGCCTATAAACTACAAGCAAATTATAACATGAAAAAAAAAAAAAAAAAACCACAAGATGCATGGATGAACTTGAAGTGGAGTTAGAATCTTCATTATCAAAAAACCATCTCTTTTTTATCTGCCCAGTGCGATGTAATTTGATTAAAGTAAATGGTGAAGTTCATGAATTTGTTGATAGGAAGAGAATATAATATGATTGAGAAGATAAGATGCAGGGATGAACTTGAAGAGATGAGAGATAGAGAGAAAAGTATGCGAAGAGAGATGAGAGGCAAAGAGAAAAGAGGGTTGGGGGGGGTCGTAGGAGTATGAAGCATGAGCTTAACAAGTAACAATCGTGGAGCACGAAGAAAAATAAAAAAGGAGATATGCAAAGAGTAAAGGGAAGGGGGGTGGCTGAATGTTACTTTAGGTTCAGGATTAGAAAAAATATCATATTTATATTTGCTTATTTTTTTTTTAAGTGTTGACTTGGCCTGGTTGAACCAATTCAGTTCAGTTCAATCAGTTTCAGACTTTAAAAACCAAAACCAAATTGAACTAAATTTTTTTTATGACTTTTTAATTCTTTAATTCAGTTTTTTTATTATTTTTTTAGTTATTTTTTTTAAAATTTTTTCAGTTTATCAGTTGTTTTGTTCACCCTTAGGAAGAGCTACAAAGCACCAGTAACATAGCCTTCAAATCAAGACCGTTTGATCTACTATTTGTCAATATCATCCAACGGCTACAAGAAAGCGCTCACCAACATAAACTAAGACCATCCTCACAAACCCGTTAAGAAAATCAATGGCTTCCTTCATCTTCAAGTTATACAATCTGAACACTTGACGAACACAAAGGAAAGCCACTCAATCATCTTCTTCTTCTCTTCAATCTCTTGAAGATGAGTTACCAAAAAGTCCCTCATCAACCCTACCCGCCTTCAGGTAATCAAACTCTTTTAATTCCTTAATTATTATTATCATTATTAATTTCTTTTTCTTTTTTCTGTTTTGAGTTTAGAATTTGGTTTGTGTTTTTTTTTTTTGTAATTTTAATTGGGACAGGGTACTCACCACCTTACCCACCACCAGGGTACCCGCCAACAACACCACCGTACGGAGGGTACCCACCGCCTGGAGCACCACCACCACCAGGGTACTCTGGATACCCACCACCGGGGCCACCTCGTGGGTACCAAGGGTATTTCGCTGAAGGGTATCCACCACCACCACCTCCAGGTCCGCAACAGTACCAAGAGTGTTATCACTATGAACATCATCATTACCAGGATGATGGTTGCTCCTCGTTTTTACGTGGTTGGTATGTTTCATATATCTATTTGCTCTGTTTCTTCCGTCTTTCTTTCTTCTTTTTTTAGGGGGGGGGGGGGGTTTGTGCTATGTGGTTGGGTTGAATTTTGTTTAATGTTATGGTATTCCATTATTGATGATTGTTTTTGTGAGATCTTGTCTTGAATTTAGTTTAATATCATGGGATTCAATCAATGATGGAACTTTAAGTGCTTAGGATTGGAAAATAGTTCAGTCTTGGCGGCTTCTCCGAGCGTATCAGTTTCACTTTGAAGTGTTTAGGATGCTGTTTAATCAGCTGATAACTAATTCCGTAGTAGAAACTTCTCTGATCTTATACTGTCTGTAATGAACCACACTTGACTTGTTAAGGTTTTTTATTAGCAATATGAGGCGGGTAGGATGGCATTGAATTGGACATTATCTATGTAGGAATCGGTTGAGCATCTAAGCTACTAGAGAACCAGAAAGTTGTTCTCCACCTATTTACTTCTGTGGAAACCTAACTATTGCACGGCTAGAGCACATATTCTTTGTTTAGGCAGTCTTTTTCTTACAGCCGAACTTTACTACAAAGAGTTTGAAATAATTCCCAATGAAAGAAAAGCCATCCTATGTTAACGAAGCTAGATTGTGTTGCAGATCTGCATTGCGGCCTAACTTTAGAATACAAAGTTTGAGATATTTGCTAAACGTATAACAGCTATACACATCTAGCACTTTTTAATGGCTATTTCGTATCTCTGGCTAGTACTTATGAAGATTCTGAAAACAATATAGTAGATTAGAACTGTCTATCTACCTAACAAAGGTTGGCGATTGTTGGAAAGCAATGGAAGGGTCTTGAATAAGCCTTGTAGATCATTAAAAACCTGCCATGGTTGATTGATTATCATACTGCTTAAACTTAATGGATTCAAACCACCCAGAACTGAACAAGCTAACTTGAAAGTGATGAGGTTTGACTAGTTGACATGGGTGGTCCTCAATAACTGTAAGGTCTTGGTGAAATTGGTGCAATATTAGCAGGAGGCTTTTGATATCTGGTGTTCAATGACTACCTTTTAGTTCAGATACCTGTAGATTTCTATTGTCTTGTCATTGCGAGTTCAGAGTGATGTTGGTAAGGAAAACCCAGGACTTCTATTTCTTTTGGGTTTTATCATGTGATTTGGAATTGCAAGTTATTTGAGAATTACTGTTTTTCTCTGGCCACCAAAGCAAATGAACCTTGGAGCTCTAATCTACAGCATTCTTGTTACCAGAAGCCCCAAAGGGAAAATCAATTTGGATTTTCCTCATACTCTTCTTTACAAAAAAATGTGTGAATACTCTTACCTCATGTGTGAATACTCTTTTTAAATTCTGGTTAGGGCATTAGGTAACTTATTTCGATGCAAAGTTTTAGAGTAACTAGGAAGGAGTAGAGACAGGGAGTTTGTAACAGAAAGGACAAGGAGAAAATGTGTGATGATAGATGATTACAGATAATAGCCAAAATGTTGAAAAATTTAGTACTAGAAAGTTGTTCTCTTCTTAAAAACTTCATCAACCTAGCTCGAATTTAATTTGGAATTGCTCAGCATGAGGTTGAAGCAGTAAATAACGAGACCAAAAAACATGCCCTATAACTATCTGTAATAGACTATTACTAACTCATTGAGGGTTTCCTTCAGCAATACGAGGTAGCTTGGATGTCATTGAACTGGTGAAGTTATTTGAGCACCTTTAATCTTATTATAGGACCTGGATAATTTGCTTCATTATCATGGTTCGCCAATTCTGTGGAACTTTTCCTACCACTTGAAGTCCCATTGTTGGGGCACATTGAAATTTCTCCACGCCACATGTCATGTTGAAACAGTTCAATGATAAAACTTGAAACCACCTATTGCAAGACTGGGTTGGAGATACTGAATTAGTTTAACGACATGTATCTATTATTGTCTTACAACCTAACTTTGCACATGGTTTGAAACAATTATGACATTTAATAACAGCGTTTGGATGTTAAATGAGCTTAATGGTGTATTCAAGTCTTAATGTTACAACCTAACTTCAGATTTCAGAAAACAAGGTCTTTAACAGTTGGCCAACATATAACAGCAGGCTGCCATATGCATCTATCAGCTTTTAATGACTAGAATAAGCTCTGGCTAGTGTACTATTCCTATGAAGGTCCTGAGATGGAGTAGAAAATAAGCGTCTATGCTTGTCACAAAAATTGGCAGTTGGAAAGAAACAAAGGATCTTGAATAAGCCCTATAGAACATTAAACACCTGACTTGGTCTATGTATTACTATACTACTTACACTTGTATGATTCAGTTCTCAAAAGAGTCAGAACACAAGCTATCTCACAAGTCAACAAGGTTTGATTGGGTGACTTCAGTCCTAGTCAGTTTCTATAAGGTCTGGGGTTCCCTGGGATCAACAGGATGCTTTTGATACCTTGTGATCATTGTCATTGAGGTTTCTCTTTCGATGAACATTTATGTCATTCCTTGTTTGATATTAGATCTTGTTTCCATATCCCAGGGCTTTCAGCAACTCTTAATGCAGCAAATGCATATAGGTTTGTCACCTGGTTGGTTAGCAATCTGGGATTCTTTTACCCATCAATTTGCTTTGCAAATGGGGGAGCACTTAATGCTTCCTCTTTGCTGTGAATGCTCCCAGCCGCTTAGCTGTTGGTATATTAGATTGCTGAATCCTCATTTACTTTACCCTGCAATGTTTATAATCATGGCGTCTACCTGATTTTTTTTTGTAATGACTTCATTTAAATGTACTTGAATGATGACCTTTATTCTTCATTATTGATGTGATAATGATGATTATTTATTCTGCATGTGCAGTTTGGCCGCGCTATGTTGCTGTTGTGTGTTGGAGGAATGCTGCTTCTAAATTTGTACTGCTTCATTGAGCTTCAAATGATGTATATGGTTTCGCATTCTTCTTATCTAGAATTGTATGGATTTCTATGTAAATTTGTAATTTAATAGTGTCATTTCCTCCAACTTGAAAACAGTATAGGTATGCCTCAATGCTATTGTCTCGCTCACCTTCTTGACTTTAACGCGGCTTCCTTGATAAATCTGGCAAAGCTTGTTTTTTAATCACTACTGTGCTGAAAGCTTCTAGCAGAGAAAGCTTTATATTTATAGGCGGTAAAGATCTCGATGAAGTTAATAGCTAAGGTTGTAGCTAGAAAGCTAATGGTGGACTGCTTATATTATCAGAAAGATCCAACAAATAATGCTAGCACGAAGATTCCAGGAAAATTCCCCTTCTGGAGGGGATGCATAAGTTGGGACACTTTCAACTACAGGAGAGGAGTTGCGCAATGTGAAATTTGGAACATCTCATCATCTGCTCGAAGCCAAGAATTCACTGATGCACTGACGTTGATTATTGTTCAAGTTTCTCGTTAGATGCCTGCAAATATGATACGATGTATTTCCTAACGCTTCTAGAAAACCTATAGGCAAAAAATTATAAGCTGACTAGTTTTATGTAAAATAAAAAAAAATTCACAACTTTTGATTGAGTTATTAGAAAATTTTGAAAATTTATGTGGAGTCCTCTAATATGATGTCTTAATTTGGGTTAAAATTTTAGAATTTTTAGAAAAATTCAGAAATTTGATGAAAAATTACAATTTAACTGGTTTTATGTTATTGGATATATTAAGCTGAAATTTTTAATCCGACTATTGGATTAAACTGGAATTTTATGAGGAAACTTTAAATATATTAAGCAAAATCTAGTTAAAATTTTAAGATGAATGAAGTTTGATAGTGTTAGCAAAAAAATAAGGACCGTCAAATAGAGGTAAAAAGACTAATTAAGGATAAAATGGTTATTTACCATTGAAAAGAAAACAAATAAGCTCTTCTTCTCTTTTATTAATTGCGGAATGGGCAGAAACAACAATATGAAAAGAAAGAACATAAAATAACCTCAGAGAAAGAGAAAAGTAAGGAAAAACAATAAGAAAATTGAGAGAATAACTTTATAAACTTGCAAGTTCGACGTATAAAACACTAAATCAAGTGAAGGAATGAGGAGTTGAGAAGGGAAATTTGGCTAATTTTGGAAGAGAAGAGAAATTGGAAGAAAAGCAATAGATAAGCATGAGAAGTTTGGATTTAATGTTTGATTTAGATGTTTTCTTAAGCTTACTTGATTAAGTTAGGAAGTAATTTCATGGAATTTTTCCTTAGTTTCCTTTAAATCCTTGATTTTTGAACTTAGGGTTCTTATGTGAATTTGAGGGAATTAGGACGGGAAGGAAAAATGATGAAATTAAAGTGGAATAGAATGAAAACAAGTTGAAATAACATTTAAATGAAGAAAAAATTTGGGAGAGAAAAAGAACATTGCATTCGGCCAAATAAAGGAAAAAGTGGGAGAATGAGTTTTGATGTTAATGTTTAGAAAAAAAAAACCATGTTTAATCATGATATTTGAAAATGTAAGAAAGACTAAATGAAGAAATAGCATTTAAGTTGAGAAAAAATAATAATAAGTAAATTCAAATTAAAAGAGAAATAAACTAGTTAAAAGAAAATATGAAAACAAGATGTCTAGATTGTGTTTGAATATAGTTCTTGCATATATTTAGATCAAATAAATAATATGATGTGAGGGCATAAATAATAGAAGGATTATTTGATGGAGGAATTATGAACATAAAGTAAGAAAAAAAGTAAATTGAGTTAAATATGAGGTTGTATGTAAAATAATGATGCTATATTTGAGAATGAATTTTTATTATAACAAATTACAAATAAAAATATTGTGTGCTTTGTGTTTCGGCACGTAAAAAATATATTGATAGACTAATGATATAATGACACTTGATTGATTTAGGAGTTGTGTCTGGAGCTGGTTATCAAACAAGAGGAGCTGGGTCATCCCGAGCAAAAAGTAGGTGATTCATCACCTTATTTTATAATTTTTAGTTTCCCTAAATATCTATGTTGTTTATTTAATTGATGTTAAAAGAATGGAACAAATGAATAATTTGAGTTATGATTATGTGAATTATCGGTAAATTATGTGAAATTACCAGGTTTATTGGTTAACAAAGAGGTTAACCGGATATGGGGTAATTCGTATGGAATTACCAGATTGTGTGGCTAACAAAAAAGGTCAGTTGGATGCTGGGTAATTTGAATGGAATTACCGGATTGTGTGGCTAACAAAAAAGGTCAACCGGATATTGGGTAATTCATATGGAATTACCGGATTGATTTTGGTAATCGAAATGGGTTAGCTGGATTTTTGGGTAATCAAGAGAATTACCGGGTTTATTGGTTAACAAAGAGGTTCACCGGATAAGGAGTAATTCATATGGAATTACCAGAGTGATTGGCTAACAAAAGAGGTTAGCCAGATTATAAATAATTCGAATGGAATTACCGGATCTATTGGTAACTGAGGAAGGAAAACCAAATTTCTAAGTAATTATATGGAAGTGTTAGATTTATTTGGTAATTAAGATGAGTTAGCTAGATTTTTAAGTTTTGAAAAGATTATGTAAATTAAGGGATTGAGTTAGATTGAAGTAGAAGTATTAAATTTCAAAGGTTAAGAGTAAATAATTAATATTAGACTAGTATAGTGAGTAAGTTAATTAATATGGTTTTTGTTGAAACATGTATACCGTGAGACGATGTAGATCGTTAGATGTAGGAATTCTCTTGTTTATGAATTACCATTTTGAATGTAATATTCATGTCTTTACATTCAGTGTAAATCCTCATATGTTGTAAAAAAATCAAGCAGAAGATGTATAATATGTAATAAACATATTATTTTTGTGTCGTAAAAAATCAAGTAAAAGGAATAACATGTAGTGGATGCATTATATATATGGATAGTTGTTAGTATTGATAACAAATATATCTCCAAGGACTTTGTTATTTACAAGACTCTAGTCACGTTGGTTGAGCTGATAAGCTCTTAGATTGTTCAAAGCCTGAGCTGATACGATCTCAGGTTGTAATCCTTTAGGAGTCGATCTTCCTTCTAAATAGGAGAAGTCGGTCAGCATTTGTAACTATATATATCTCTTCAATTAATGAAAACATATTCTTCTTCTCTCTTAAAAAATCCTTTGTTATGGTATCAGAGCATCCTCTTATCCTTCTTTAATTATTATTTTTTTCACAAAAATGTCAAACTCAATTCCATTAAACATAGAAAATCACCTCATCACCATTAAGACAGCTGCTCAAGCTCTACTCAAATTGAATTCTTCCAACTATGCTTCCTGAAAAATTCAGTTTGAAACTCTTTTTGTTGGCTATGATCTTCTTGGTTATATCAATAGATCAAAGCCATGTCCACCAACAAATCTTACAGTTAATGGCACAACTGCTCCTAATCCTGCATACAGTTTCTGGGTTAGACAAGACCAGCTCATCTTAAATGCTCTTATTAGCAGTCTCTCCCCCCCCCCACTAATTTCCTTTATTGCACGAACCACTTCTTCTCGTGAAGCATGGAATTTTCTCGCCACCACCTATGCAAAGCCTTCAAGTGGCCGTATCAAGCACGTAAAGAAACAGTTGAAAAATCTTACTAAAGGCACAATGAACATTACGGATTTTGTCTATTTTGTCAAGGCAAGATCTGATGAACTTGTTGTCCTTGCTGCTCCCATGGATATTGAAGACCTTACTGGAAAGATTTTGGATGGTTTAGATGATGAATACAAGGAGCTTGTTCGTGCTGTCCAAGCTCGAGAT
>JAAWWB010002061.1:0-24992 GCA_018804465.1 Populus tomentosa
AGCTATGTCTGGATGACAACAAAACAATTCAAGTCTTCACAAGCTAAGTTCCTATAACCTGCAGAATGCATGGCATGACTGTGGATCATGATTACGGACAATGTTATAAACCCAGCGAGCAATAATGCTCAAGTGCTCTAGTAAGTTCAGAAACCAACCTCGTTTTCTACTAAGATATGACAATGGATAAATGCAAGAGTGATTACAGGTATACGAAAAACTAATGGTACTTGTATAGTATAAACCGGGCCCTACTTTTATATATATATATATATATATATACAATGTGATGCTGTTTTGACCCAAAAACCTCATTAGTCAACTTAATTTTGACTTGAAACATCCAAAAATGAGTCTAAACACATTGAAAAACTTATAAATGACTTTTTTTTTTTAAAAAAAAGACCACAAAAAAACTTGAAAAAAACTCTTCCCGAGCTCATATTTGGTTTTTAAAGCAATTTAAAGGGGAAAAAACATCTAAGTTGAACACCTCTCATCAACTAAAACATTTTGACACCAACATGAACTATTTTGGTGGTTGAAATTAATATCAATGCTAACTCTCTCTCTCTCTCTCTCTCTCTCTCTCTCTCTCTCTCTCTCTCTCTCTCTCTCTCTCTCTCTCTCTCTCTCTCTCTCTCTCTCTCTCTCTCTCTCTCTCTCTCTCTCTCTCTCTCTCTCTCTCCAGAACTAACAAATAAGAAAAACAAACTTTTACACCAAATTAAAATAAAAAACTATTAAGGGATCGAACAAGTATAATTTGTAAAGTTGATTAAAGTAAACTTTTTTGTGATAATTTTGAAAGCATCACCCATTTGTGGTGTTTTTCTCACTTTGATCATTCATCTTTCAATTTTATCCTTAATTAACAAATTTGATTCAATTCAATTGTTCTTTGATTTTTGTCAAAAAAGGATGCAATCATGTAAAATAAAAGTTTGAGAACCATAATAAAAGAAGTAGTAAATCCACAGTAAAATGTGAGAAGATGAACATTGCAAGTGTGTATAATTGATGATGTTTCAAAATTCAATATACTCAGGAATGAAGGCTTGGTTGTTTTGATAATGGATGATCATACGTTCACACAATATTCCATCCTTAGCAACTAGGAGAGTAGGGGATTGGAGGTCAAAATCTTAGTTCTTGCAAAACAATCATCTTTTTGTAGGGTTTATGGACTCTCAAATGATTAAATCAGAGATTTTTTAGTAAAAGATTATAATAAATGAATAAATAAGCATTAAATTCTAAAAATAAGAGTATTAGTTAGTCTTTGTAAAATAAATGCTCTGGGAATATATGATAATAGAATAAAGATTGTGAATCCTTTTTCTAAATGGTTTATACGGTATTTATAGCTCTTGTACCTTGAACATTGTTGTTTTGCTAAAGAGGCCGAAAGTCCTTTTCTTTTGAATATATTTGTAAGGAAAAAATTCCTTACATCAATATTAATGCTGATAAAAATATTTTCTTACACAACATTATTGTTGATAAAAATTACCCCTATACATCATTAGTGTTGATAGACAAACAATAGATCTATAAAAAACTTTTATGCCTTGGATCATATATAAAATTAATATTAATGAGAATTATCCATACACATCATTAATATCGATTGAAATATGACCGACTCTTAGAGAAATTCTATATACCTAAGGGTGCAGGGAGATGACTACTTTAAGCTCTCAAGATTCGATGTTAATGATCGTAGGGATAGCCTTGTGACCCGAATGGGTCCAGTAAAGACCATTGACTATATGTTTGGATTTAAAATGATTCTAAACCTAAGGATATTCTTCAGACATCTTTCAATGCCCAAACACCCTTATGCTCAGCGTGTAACCAAGCCCAAGAGAGTTGGGTCTGGTATTTTACCCGACTCATATGTATTTGAGCTCCGTGCGTAGTCGAGCCCAAGATATTTTGGTATGGTGTTTTTCCTTACCCTCATGTGTTTGAGGTTAACTCGCAACCAATCCTAAAAGAGTTGGGTCTTATATATTACTAGACCCACAAGCATTTGGGTTTAGCACATTGTTAAGCCCAATAAAGTTGGGTTCGACGTCTTGCTAGTCCCACAAGCATTTGAGTTCAATATGTAACTGAATCCAATGGTGTTGGGTTTGGAATCTTGTCATATCTACATGCATTGAGACTTGGTGCGTAGTTCTGCATAAGGGAGTTGGGTCTGGCGTTTTGCTAGTCCTATAAATGTTTGGACCTAGCACGTAACTAAATCCAAGAAAGTTGGGTCTGACATCTTACTAGACCCTCATGCTTTTGGACTCAACGTGTAACCAAGCCCAAATGACTTGGGGTTAACATCTTCCCAGTCCCATAAGCATTTGGGTTTAACACGTAGCTGGGCCTGATATCTTGCCACCCTATAGGCATTTGAGTTGAACATGTAGCTGAGTTGAGCAAGGTTGGATTTGACATCTTGTCAAACCCACATGCACTTGAATTCAATGCATAGCCGAGCCCAAGAAAGTTAGGTCTAGCATCTTGTTAGTTTTACAAGAGTTTAGGCTCCATACATGGCTCAATCTAATGATATTAGATTTGGAAATAAAACTACATCCACGTTTTTTAAGTTTAGTATTCTATCAAGTTTATACATGTTGGGTCATTACTCTATTTTTGGTCTTTCAATTCAATACCCCTTTTTAAGTAAAAGAGTTGTATTTGAAATATGTTGATTCATCAACAGTGTTTATACCAGAACATTTAGGGTCTTCGAAATAATTATGGATACAAAATCTTCCTCCTTTGATTCTTCACTAGGTAAACCACAAAATGGCTGATATGAATTGAATAGATTTGAAAAATGGAAAACAAGGCCGGCTTTGTGTTCAGTTTTCATAGACATTTCGATGTCCGTAATTGGACTGCTGATACATGTGAGTTCTATAGACAATTCAGTTTTATTTTTATCCTGGCCTTCGAAAATTGTGATTATCATTTCTTTAATTGAGTGTTAAGTTTAAGTGCAAACTGTTTTGGAGTTTATGATTCAATTAATTAATGTATGTAATTTAAATATTTTTTTTTATATAAAAAACTATTTTAATTTAAAAACTAATTTGTTAGATGAAATCTTAATAATAATTTTTTATATTATTTAACACACGAAAACTAATTGAATTTAAAGTTTATATAAATCCATAATTAATTTGTGTTTATTTTTTAAAAATTTTAATTAGATAGAATAAAAATGGTGAGATTTCATCTTGAAAGTTTAAGTAGTTTAAAAACAAATTTATACATTTTTCATTTACAAGAAAAAGTATAGTAATCTATAGGTTCATATGTTCTTGAATCGGTTATTGTAATTAGTACAATTCATCAATCTCTAAGAGGATCGCCTTCAAGTTTTAGGCAAGAATATAGATGAAAAAAGATGTATCATTTATTTCAAAATAAAAAGTCAGTAGCCTAATAAAAAAAATTAATATTAAAGCTAGGTATGGTAAATATCATGAGAGCTTATATGAAAATTATGCTACTTTATTTTATCTCTATTAATAATTTAAAAATAATATTAAATTCATCTTATTAAATAATAATATAAATTATATTTTAACATATCATCTAACAAATTAAATTTTTGAATAAAAATAATTTTTTAATTTAGTATCAAAATCTTAATAATCAAACGGCTATGAATTTAAATATTACTATTTCATTCTAGTTAATAAAATTAAATATAAAATATTTTTTATCTAAAAATATATAATAAAAAAATAATATAAATTATATTTTATATTTTATTTAATAACTTATACTTTTAGATACATATAATATAATTCTTTTACTCGGCGGAACAAGTCATGTAGAATTCAAAGAAATCCATTAAACTTTGGGGTTTGTCTCTCTACTATACTGGGTGGAGAAGCGACTGGGCTAATTAGAGAAGAGAAGGGTACTTTTTAAGCAACTCAGGAAAAGCCGGTCGAAAGAATATTTTTTTATGAAAAGCAAACCTATATATCTCAACTTTATTTGAGATATTGTTAAAAAGCTTTTATGACTCAGTTTTAAATATTTTTCTATAATACCTCGTGTTGTTTAATAAAATGATTAAAATATTATTTATTTAAAATTTATTTTTTAAATATTTTTAAATTATTTTGATATCTTAATGTAAGAAAAATTTAAAAATAAAAAATATTGTAATATATTTTAAAACAAAAAATATTTTAAAAATCAATTATTATTATAATAACAAACAGGCTTTAAATAGCCTACTTTTAAATTTAATTTTTGATTTTTTAATAAGACTTTTAAATGTTTTTGTAAACTCTTATTAAATAGCTTGTCTTTTCAAGTGTTTTTCTAATATACTCGGTACAAAGAAAGTCATCTTTGTTATTATTATTATTTTTTTTTGTTTTTTTGGGTAACAAAGAGTAAAATTGAAACTTTTAAGAACTATAGGAGTGATAACAAAATTTTAACGTATGTGAATAGAAATGAAAACATTGACATGTATGCAAGAGTAAAAACATCTAAAAAGAACATAGACACACACACACATGGTGACAATATCGTAATGTTTTCTAAGGGGTAGGCCAGTCCGTACTTGACAAGTGGCAGAAAATCAACATCCTCGCAGTTAGATTAGAACACACCATGCCCAGTCACAACTTTGTCTGGTACTATCATTGCATAAGAGCCTTTCGAGCCTAGGTTGGGCCATAACCCATTAGCCACATGCACCCTTTAAGTTATAATTTTGGAAAAAAGGAACCACGTTAGCTTTGCTTTGAATGAGTTATGACTTGAAGGATGGGTAGGATTTTTTCAAATTAGTTTCCACAAAATGTCTGCGAATGTCACTTACATTGAGAAACAAGGATGAATTTCGTTAAGGAAAATAAAAAAAAAAGTTTGAATAAGCTTGATTTACCTAATAAATTAACCAATGATATGTTGATTTAGTTTTTATTTTGGATCGAATTTCAAATTAAATTAGAAGAAAGTTTACTAGTTTTACCTGATTTGATTTTTAATTTTTTATAACTTATTTATTTAATTTTTTTTTAAAATGATGGCGTTTTAGATTAATTTGATCAATCTAAATTAACTCATTTAACTTATGAGTGAGGTGAATAACTTTGTTTGCAATAGATTTATTTGTGGCCTCTTCCTGATTCAATTCTAGGGAAAATAAGTAAATAATTTCCAACGTTTTTTCAATGGAGCTTATGCGTAAAGTGCATATCTTGACAGCCATAGAAGCATTGATATTAATACAAAATTACTAAATCTCGATCAAGAATTCAAGACGTGACTGAAGGAAATGAAAATATATATACATAAATATATATATTTAGCTTACCTTTGCTATCGGTAGCGGAACTACTGTGCAAGGCTAGCTCCCTTCCACCAGCTTCTGCAAAGCTTTTTCTACCAACCTCCTGAGGATTGCAAGGCAGATACTCACTCTCCAGTCCCCTTTTATACACACTTTTCCTCACTTTGGAGTCTCTGAATTAGCCTATAACAAATTAGCGAGAGTGATCGAGGCACAAAACTTCCGTCCAATTCTAGTCAGAAAATGACACGTTCCTTATGAAAAGCTAAATAATTAATTAAGACCCCATTAAGATGAGTCAAAGAAAGAAAATTTTAAGCTATTACGTTGACGATGAAAAAGCAAATTGCAACTAATTCACTTAAATCATCGAACCGAGAATTTATAGACTTGGGGGTAACAATTTCTGGCTTCCAGAAAGGTGGAATTCCACTACCTGTGTAATCCAGCTCTCTAACCTTATTGTCTAACTTTTTGCTAAAAAATTTAGTGCTTTTAGAGTGTAACGTGAGAGCTCTTTCGCAGATCGTGGTCCGCGTTGGATCCCAATTCCGCATGCTTACAATTTTAGATTACATGACCTGATGACTATCGCCAGTTGCAGAAAATGGGAATTCTGTTGTATAGAAAGAGTAACGTTATGGAGATGTACGGGGAGAAAAAAAAGATCAAAATATATCACAGTCAAATAAATTATTAAGTATTTCATTTTCCTCTAATTGTTTAAAAAATATTTCTTTCTATTACATGCATTCTCTTAAATGGCACAGATCTGGAATCTTCTCGCTAAACCCTAATTATCATCATACAATCAATTAATATGGTTTATATATAATGGATGAACATTTATTGCTTCCTTGCTTGAAACTATTATCTAAAGAGAGCTCACTATGGGAAA
Organism: Populus tomentosa; assembly: GCA_018804465.1. Lineage (NCBI taxonomy): Eukaryota > Viridiplantae > Streptophyta > Magnoliopsida > Malpighiales > Salicaceae > Populus > Populus tomentosa. The sequence goes on from JAAWWB010002061.1 coordinate 6,231, forward strand.
GTTAAGATCCATTATTCATGGGTTTAGCCAAACGCTGAGCCTAAATGTATGTGGGTTTGGTGAGTGACCAGATTCATCGCTCAGTCATGCGCTGAGCCCAGACATCCGAGGGTTTGTTGAGTTACTAGACCTATCGTCCTTGGACGTAACCAAATACTGAGCCAAAACACCTCTTAATAAATTAGAGATATTTTCTTCTGATGAGACCATAATCAAAAATATTTTCATCTTGATGGGACTGTAGATCAGAAATATTTTATTCTAATGGAACATGCCAACAAGCCTTTACAAGGAAGAGAAGCACCTGAGGGTATAAAAGAAGGAAAGAAAGATGATTGTGTTAGGTTAAAATTTTTCTCTTTGCTTTAACAATGGGGATAATTGATTTTTCTTAAATTAATTCTAATTTAATAATCAAAGAGTCTCCAAATAGATAAAATGAGATATTTTTCAGGTAACGACGATGATTTACTTATGCTTTCACCATGGAAGGTTGAGTCATATTGTCAAAATCAGGAGATTAATGACTTTATCTCGGTCCTAGACCCGACCTTCAAGCCCATGGAATAAGACATGACCTCATCATTGACGTTGTCTGTGGAAAAATAATTAAAAAGCTATTGATCGCTCCTTTAGAAACCAGAATGTTATCATTCCTAATTACCACCAGATTTGGAGCCTTGAAGCTTTGAAAGATTTTCAACAAGTACCAACGAGATGTCGGTTCAATCGTATAACTTTAAAAGTTATTGCAAATCAGTGGCTTCATTGCAATTATCATCCTTAATTACTATCGTAGTTGGAACTTCGAGGTTTTGGAAAGCCTTCAATGGTTACCAACAAAATGAGTTCAATCCATGCAACTTCAGAAGCCATTATTAAACAAGGACTCCCGCCAAGCTTGCGGATTTGACAGGGTAGATGATCCCTAAATAGAGAGGTTACCTTCTCTTTCGCCAATCATATCTTCACAATAACCGAAGGAACTATGTTTATCTAGGAAGATTTCTTTTGATGATTACCCAAAAAACCTTTATTGGAGAAACACAATTCCCTTTCCTCTTTAGGCCCTAAAGCTAGATAAAAATGTATTGTGGTCAATAATTAAAAATATAAGTTTCTTGTATATGAATAACCGAAGGAACTATGTTTATCTGGGAAGATTTCTTTTGACGACTACCTAGAAAACCTTTATCGGAGAAATATAATTCCCTTTCCTTTTTAGGGCCCTAAAGCTAGATAGAAATGTATTGTGGTCAATGACTAAAAATATAAGTTTTTTGTATATGAATTATATTGTTCAAAATAACAAATGCTTTATACTATCCAGGTCTCAAATCTTCCAAAGACGGGATGGATTTACTCTTCTTAGTGCGATAACACATTTACATTGGAAGTAACGAATGTCTTTCTAGTGTTATGACATAATTTACCTTAGAAGAGATTGACATGTTTTTTCTAGCACGATTACACCTTTCTCCAAAGATGGGATAAACATTGCGTTAGCAACTAGGTTGGATACGCTCTCCCCATCAAATATTCTAAAGATAAGATGAATTTACTCTCCCTAAAGTGATAACATAATTACCTTGAAAGTAATGAACGTTTCCCTAATGTTATAACATATTTTGCCGTGGAAAGGATTGTCATGTTCTTCTTAGTGTGATCATATCTTTCTCCAAGGATGAGATAAACATTACATTAGCAATTGAGATGAATACGTTTTCCCTATCAAATATTCCAAAGATGGGATGAATTTATTCTCTCTAAGTGATAACACATTTAATTTGGAAGTAACAAACATCTCCTTAGTGCTACAACATGGTTTACCTTAAAAGGGATTGCCATGTTCTCCCAAATACGATTGCACCTTTCCCTATTATTGGGATAGACGCTGCATCAACAACGGGGATGAATATGTTACATCAAATCTTTTAAAAATGAGATGAATTTACTCTCCTTAGTGAGATAGCATATTTATTTTTGGAAGTAACAAATATCTTTTTAGTGCTACGACATAATTTATCTTAGAAAGGATTGACATGTTCTCCCTAGTGCGATTGCACTCTCCTTCAAATATAGGATGAACGTTGCTCAGACAAAGAATTTTATGTTTCCTTGGGTACAATACGTATAAGGCCTTATACAACCAAAATTAAAATCATTCGACACCACTCATATTAGGAGGCTTTTAATGGTCCATAATGAATACACCCAAAATAATAGGTGGACATCTATAAATGACATCTCTTATTGTTTCTAAAAAGATAAAGCCCTTATAAATCTAGCTAAGGTTAGATTGTTCATTGCCTATACCCAGAAATGCTTCATTAAGTATGGGCGTTGGACCTAAAAATACTCTATAAAGTATGGGTGATTGACACCAAAAAACCTTGTTAAGTGTGGGTGTTTGACTCAAATAAAAACTTTACACAGGGACTAAAATTCATGAAAATCAACAAAAGAACAAAAGGTTGTATTATAAAAGTGTGATGTATACATAATAATAATAATAATAATAATACATACATACATACATACATACATACATACATAGAAAGAGAGAGGGGGGTTTAAAGATCTAGCCCAGGATTCTCGGCAAGATACTTCACCCACTTAGCCATAATAGCACTCACTAGGAAGACATTTGTAAAGTCCAAAACTAGGACTAGATGGAAGGCTACGCTAAAGTCTGCCTACATCCCTCTAGAAAGGTTGAAGAAATAAAGGTTGGACATGGCCAATAATATCTTGTCTCTCATTGTCTCGGTCAAAAACATGAAGCCCTTGAAAACTCTTGAAATTCCTTAGGAGAATCTCTCAAAGACTCCAACTTTGCCTGAGGGAAACCCCTTAAAAACTCCATCTTTTCTTAAAGATCCTATTCCTCTTCCTTTGCAGCAACGAGCACAACTCGTATGGAAACCAGTTGAGCTCGTAGATTAACTTGGGAGTCCCTAGCTTGAAGGAGCTCCTCTTTTAGGGAAACCATTTGGTTGTAGGAAGCCTCAAGTGTTTCCTTTCTAGAGTTCAACTCGATGGAAAGATCTTGTGTTTGGTCATTTAGTTTGGAATATGCCACCTTGATGCTCCATACTTTAACCTTTATAATGTTTTTTTCCCTCCTAAAAACGGTTGAAAGCTGCTCGATTTTCTCTATTTACAGTCATGACCCCTCCTCACATAGCTCATTTTGGTACTCAACGCCTTTGGGAATATGCACACATCGTAAAGACTTATTAAGAGAGAATGTTAAAAGAATAAATAACTCCACCAAAATTGAAAACAAGAGGTTTTAACCTTACTTTAAAAGCCATTTGGCTAGTTAATGCCAAATAGTAATGAAAGCTTTTATAAGACATCGTGAAGATGTCCGATGGGATGGTAATGACCCTCTTTAGAGTTCTCATAACTTTGAGATGATCTCCCTTGAACCATAGCCCCCATCAGTTTCCCCTTCTCATCTATTAGAGTTGGAAAATCAAATGGATTACGACTTAGAGATAAATCAATAAAGATATCCTAGAACTCCATAGTGCCAGCTCTTGTAAGGGTCCCAACCTCTATTTCCTCGGCTAATAAGATAGGAAGTTAAAACAAAGGAATGATCACCGCAGGGCCCTCTATTGGTGGGGTTTCGAGATGGTTGGGCATCGGGGTATAAATTCTTCTCTTCTTGAAGCAGGTGATGACATTTACGATCACTGTATATGGGGTCAGACTTTTTTTTTCCTAGGATAAGAGAAGATCATGAACCCCAACTTCCACGGGGTTTTCAATGGTGGTTTCATGGAGATAAAAAAGAGAATTGCTCAATAGGAAAATGGGAGTCTTCCTTATTTTCTTTACCTTTATCTTTGCCAATAGCCTGAGATGAAGATCTCGCGGGCAGACTATTAATAGAAGGCTCTCATGAAACCTCTTCTCCTCCACCTTCCAACCTTATAGGGATATAAGAATGTTAGATTTTGAATCATGAAAAAAAAAAAAACATGGCAGGATGATTCTATACCTTGCAAAATAATCTAGTAATATCCCTAGGCCATTTTGTCAACTTCATAGTTGGTTTTGGGAGTAGCCCTAAATTTATTATAGTCCTCCCTAGCGATTGACAACCTCAATATATCTTATGATCAACCACTTCCCCCTCTAATTCTTGGCAGAGTTAGATTTCCCAGTTAGCGTGTTCTTTATAGCATCTTTGCTCTTATTAGAAAACATGAAGAACCAACATATGTCATTGCTGCAATTGATGTCGAAAACAAATTGGTAGGAACTCTTGAAGACATTTATAATGGGCTCGAGCACAACCATTTTATAATTTATTTTAAAAGCAGATATGAGTGTCTGTTTATTGGGATGTAACTGACTCGAGCTTAATTGGTAGCTGCTAAACACATCCCTTACAAATCTTTTGAAAGGGAAGGAATACCTGATTTTGTACATGTAGAGAGGAGAGAAGATTTCAAAAAGACCTCGAGAGGTTCCCAGGATTAGTTTACTAATACGCTTATCAAGGAGAGGCATCTAGGTATTCTGCTTGCCAAGTTGTTAGTAAGTTATAATTTTCATATCTGTAGTGCATTGCTAGGGACGTCATCCTTGGGGGTTTGAGGCAACCTTCCTCTCTACAGGGGTTCTTCAACGAAGACAGGATAAGGACTTATATAACACCCCCTCTCTTGAACACCTATAATAGGAGAAGCAGATGGCCCTCTATGAGAGGATGTTTTATCTTTTTCACCAGAGAAAAATACCAGTATGGAACCTCCTCTTTGAACCCTAAGGCCTAATTTGAGGAACCCATGTTTAGTGTCTCTCTTTTCATGTTTTGGCTGAAGCCTGAACTCCTTATTAAAAGTTGGAGAACTTCTCTTTCTTGAACTAGGCCATGTGTTTTTGGGCTCTATTAGTTTTGGTTGAAAAATAATGATTGTTTTTTTAAAAAATTGAGGATGATTCATACAAGTTTTTCCTAGGTCAAGGAAGATATGGCTTGAGGTCTTTTCTACGAGAGTAGTTTTTTCTCTCTTTTTACAAATTAAACAAAGTAAAAGTAAATGAAAGGTAATAGTAAGAACAATTAGGGTTATAAAAAAACCCCTACATCTTTACTATGGGATGAAAACTTTTCATGTCATCATATATCTCGAGAAGGCTACTCAAGTGCTATATTGAGTGCTAGTTATTGTTTTGTTCCCTAAGATGAACCTTCTACCCATGGAAAGAAGCTTATGGACTTAAGGACCCAACAATGCTAGGAGGGGCACATAGAGATCTTATGGGAAAGATAAAAAAGGTCTCACCTACTACAGGCAAATGCTTTTTAAAATCTTCGCGTATAATGCCTAAAGATTTGGGACACTACTAATTGATCAATATTTATTGCTTTTTGGTTGTATGTTTGAAACTACTCTCTAAAGGGCTAACCATGATAAGGTTAAGACCCATCATTCTTAAACTTAGCTAAGCACTGATCCCAGGTGCCCGTGGATCCGACGAGTTGCTAGACCTATAATTCCTAGACTCAACCAAGCGCTAAGTCCAGACATTTGTGGGTGTGGCGAGTTGCTAGACCCATCATTCCTGGGCTCAGCCAAGCATTGAGCCTAGATGCCTGTGGGTTTGGTGAGTTGCCATACCCATCGTCTTTAGGTGCAACCAAGGTTGACCCCAAACGCCCCCTAATAGATTAGAGATATTTTATCCTGATGGATTAAAGATTTTTTATCTTGATGAGACTGTAAATCATAGATATTTTATCCTAATTAGACAAGCCAACCTTTTTCCTATAAGAAAAAGAAGCACCTAAGGTGTTATACACGGAGGAAAGAAAGATGATCGCATTAGGTTCAATTTTTGTTCTCTTTGCTTTATCAATGGCAATTTTATCTTAATAGAAAAACCCTTACTCAAAGGGATAATTGATTTTTCCTGAACTGATTCTAATTTAATCATTAAAGATTCCGTAAATAAATAAAAGAGGATCTTCTGCAGGTAACAACGATGATTTACCTGTGTTTTTATCATGAAAGGACGGGTCAGATTGCTAGAATCAGGTGATTAATGGTTTTAACCCAGGCCCAGACCCAACTTTCAAGCCCACATGATAAAACATGACCTCATCAATATAATTTCTAAATTTTAGGATTTTTAGCTCGTGCATGTGTTATATTAATTACATTTAGGCTGTGTTTGTTTTCCGGAAAGTGGTTTTCAGGAAACCACTTTCCAAACTTTCCTGTGTTTTTTTGTCATTAGGAAAGTTGGTCAACAGAAAACACTTTCTAATCAAAGAAAAATTTGGCTTAATTTTCAGGAAAGTGTTTTCCTTTTATTTTGGGCAGAAAACACTTTCCGGAAATTATGAAAAATTTAGAAATGTCATATTATTTGCTGATTATATTAAATTTGGTCCTCAAACTTTTGATTACTATATATATTTTGTTTTGAATATTTATTTTTTTAATTTCATTCCTTAGAATTTAATTTTTATTTTAACTTTGGTCCTCATTTTTATAATTGCTATTTGATTTTTCTTTATCCTTTTTTAATTAAAGTTTTTTATCTATCAAATTTGGTCCTCATTCTTTCGATTGTTACTTATTTTATTTGAAATAATTTATGAAATGTTAATTATTATTATTTTAATTTCTTCATCTTTCAATTTTTTTTTATTTTTTAGATTTGATCTCTATTATTTATTTTATTTGAGATAATTTATGAAATTATATTTTTTTTAATTTTATTCTCATTCAACTTTTTAATTTGTAAGATTCGATCTTCGTTATTTTAAAAACTTTAAGAAAAATAAAATGTTAATAAATTATTTTCCAGCTCAATTTCTATAACATAACCAAACACTGGAAAATATTTTCCAACTTATTTTTCATTACACTACCAAACATTGGAAAATACTTTCTCGGAATTCACTTTCCTCATAATTCACTTTTCAAAAACAAACTACTTTCCAGCAAACAAACGGCCTCAATTAACTTTTAAAAGTCTTTGGACCAATTTTTTGCATGCCACCGAGTCAAGTTTTGATGAAATCTTAAGCAAACCTTACTTTATTTAAGCTTTACTAATCACCACATGAATCCAACGCCAAAAAAAACATGGTATTGCTGTATTGAATTATAGCACAAAGAAACAAACTTAAATATCTTATCCTTTAAATTGTTTGCACTACCAATTTTTTAAATGTATTAACGTATTCCATTGATCACTAAAATTGGAATGCATACTTAGAAAGAAATAAACGGACAAAAAGCACGATAGTAGTTGGCAGGAAAGGAAGGACGAGCTCACAACAATACACAAATGGTCTCCAGAAAGATGTACAAATATTAATAATGACAGCTAATATCCAGATTGTTACAAATTATCTAATTAGAAGTTGACAGTTTCGTGATAAAATCTTCGTTTTAACATCCGAGAGGCTACTGTTAACAGTAGTACTAGAGGTTCTACAAACTTGATGTAATTAATCTGCCTTTTTCTCTCTTTTCGGACATCATAAATGTATGAACACCAATTCAACTTCAACACTGTAGATAATAAGGTGTTGGAAACTAATGTCTCATATCCATGGGAGATAAGTAACCAAAGCTATATATATATATATAAGAATGAAGGGCTCAAACATCAAAACGCTCAGTTTTGGTGGAAGATGGGTCAAACAATTAGGAAGCCATTAGATGTTAAAGCAAGCTCGCTCAAAATTCAATCTAAACCATCAAACTAATCTGGCAAAAAAGACTGGCAGCAGCCTAGCATAAAAGAGGAATTCTAACTCTATATTAAAACTGAGGCACAAGGAGACCACAATTGGGAAATGGGGACACGTACGAGATCTCACAAGAGGAAAAAAAAAGCATGGACAAACTATATATAGAAGATGTGTCCAACAATTAGAGAAGCTCAATAATTATAAATACTAAAGCGAGCTTGCTGAAAAGTGCAATGTAAAGTCTTCCAATTTTGCATATAAGTGTTAGCTACTCCAAGATTATTCTTGCTGGTAATCTCTTACAATGAGCTAAGAGCTTTGGTCTTTCAGACTAAATAGCTTTAGTTTTTCGCAAGTGATGGGAAAAGGGTTCCGGCTGGTTAATTCCTCTCTATCCCCGGCTGAACAATATAGTCAAAGAGAGCAGGTAACTCCACGCCTCCTAATTTGCCTCTCCTTTATAGAAAGCTTATAAGAAATACCAAAGCCAATAGATAAAACTTTGTGTGGGTAGCGTAAATTAATGAGCTCCTATAAATTAACAATGTCAACCAATCGCCTCAAAGCTTTTAGGACTAATAGATTCATAGAGTTTTTTTTACAGAAAATCAGGACTAAAGAAACCCACTTGAGTTTTTATAAGATGGGCTGATCTTCCAGCAGTCCACTTACAAAAATTCTTATATATCAAGTTTGAGCTCCACTAAAAAAAAAAAAAAGAACATGTCAGTAGTCCTGTTAATATTCTTCGTACAATGGGGAATATGATTGGCACTCTTAAAATAGATTATAACAGCCAGACAAGGGGCAAGTTTGCACGAGTTGCGGTGGATGTTGACCTTTGACAGATCAATTTTAGAGAGATAATTTTAGTAGTGTTTGGGAATGTGGTTTTTATAAAATTTAATTTTTTTAATTAAAATTTAATATAATTTGTATGTTTTAAATTGTTTTGATGTATTAATATAAAAAATAAATTTTAAAAAATAAAAAAATTATTAACATATATTTTAATATAAAAAATTATTTAAAAAATAATTCCTATCCCACTAACAAACATACTTAAAAGATCGGAGACGTTGATCAAAAGGTCTCTTACCACAGGTTTGCTATTCTTGTGGTAGGGTCGGTCATGGCAGTATTTTCTGTCCTTTCAAAGATTCAGCGTAATGTAATAATATTAAAAATTATTTCAAATATGTAACCATGTAACTATTTTTCTAGTGGTATTTGGTTCCTGGAATGGCTGATGTGTTGAATTTTACTGTACCTGCACGTCACAGCCAGTTCATGCATATGCGTCTTAATTTAACTACAAAAACTTTTCTATTTACTGCCGTGTAAGCAAGTCCTATACTGCATGCTCATAAACGTTTAGTTAGGTCGTTTGTCTTTATCCATTTTTTTTTAAAAAAATTAATATGAATGTTTAAACAATTTATGTATATCTTATTTAATTTTATGAATTCTAAAATTAATTATTATATAAATTTTTAGTGATCATAAAAAAATTTAAATTTATAATCATTAAAAAACAAATCTAAAATATAACTGATTAAATTATCCTTAATGATTTTTCTATCCTTTTCTAGAGGGAGAAAGTTGGTGGTAGAGGTTTTAATGTTTAAAGTGTTGCTGATTTTCAGAATTGTATGGATATTTGTAATATGCTGGATCTTGGGTTTCTGGATTCTAAGCTCACCTCGATTAATGAGTGGCTTGACTGAGTCTTCTGCACCAAGGATTGAAGTATTACCGGCCGCTCGATGTTTTTGAGTTTTTATTTTTTAAAATATTTTATATTTAATAATATATTAAAATAATATTTTTTTATTTTTTAAAAATTATTTTTAACATCAGTATATTAAAATAATTTAAAAAAATATATATATAAAAATAATTATTAATTTGAAATAAAAAAATATATTAAAAGAGCTTTTAAAATGCCAAAACAATCAGACTCTTAATCCGTGTTTAGCTACAAGCGAATATATTTTTTTAAAAAATTAAATATGCAAGTTTTTTTACATAAGAAATATTAAATGTAAATAAAAAAGCTTATGCCCACATTAAAAAGCTTATGCATGTATATAAAGATCAATTATTTTGATGTTTATAACTGAAATTAATGTTAGTTTTTTTTTTTTATCGTCAAAATCCAGATATCTCTGTTCTCTCAAACCAAAGAGTAAAAAATAAAAAAATAAATTTTTATACCAAAATTAAATTGTAAAAATATTTAGGGGTCTAAAAGGTATATTTTGTAAAGTCTAAGGATTAAATTAAATTTTATGTGTGAGCTTTGAAACTATCAGCTATTTATAACACCTTTTCTACTTTAAGCATCTATCATTTAATTATATTTTTAATAAATAAATTTGGTTTAATTATTTTTTTTATTTGACCTGAAAAAATGCAATCATGAAAAAAAAATTGACGATCAAATTAAAAAAAATAAAATTTTAAATAGTGGTGCGTGCAGAGTATTTTGGCCAGAATTTTGTATAATATAATTTTCCGGAATGCTATGTTTAAGCATCTTGTATGAATAAAAAGTTTGATCATAGAACTTCACGTCTTCAGTTTAATGAAGTGGGTTTGGACTTGAGACTAGATACGCCTAGACAAAAGCCACGCATGTTTAGCTTATGTTTTTTTTATATTCTTATTTTGAGTTTTTTTTAATATTCTCTATTTAATTTTTAATTTTTATGTTTTTTTTTTTGCATAAAATAAAATATGTCATAATTTTCTTTATATATGAAGTCCTCTCTTGTCGTTTTATTTTTATCACATCATATTATTAATTAATATTAAAAAATCTATTTAATTATAAAAATAAAGTATAAATTTATTTATTTATTTTTGATAATTGAAATCATTTAGAATTTAGAATAAGTAAAGAATATTAATAAAATCAAATAACATATAAAATATGTATAATATAGTGAAAATTAAAAACAATAATCTCCAAATCTATACTCTAAGCATAGCATATTGCACACAAATGTCTGCCATTTTAGCGATAAGATAATTATTGGGAATTATTGTTAACATCTCTCTCGCTCCCCCTCCCTCCCTCCCTCCCTCCCACTCTCTCACACACACACACACGCAAGCACACACGCACACACAAACTAGTGCTTGCATTAAAGGGCGCCACCATTAATACTGCTTGGCATCCACCAATGTTGCTCCTTCCATTTATGGTATGCATGATATTATAACTTAGGCAGTCGACATATTTAATTATGATCGTGCAAACTAATTTAATTTGCAGTCAATGCTTTCATCTGTTACATAGTTTTTAGCTTTCTTCCACTCAATCGCTGGTTAATTAATAACAAAGGATCACGTACATTACAGAACAAATTAACGCCAAAGTGCACTCACTTCCTTTTCATTTGAAGTGACATATATTTACTATATCAATTCTTTCTTTAATTTGGTGAAATTGTCGACAGCTATACTCCAGTAGAACTGATTAGTATATATATATATAATGCCTTTTAAAATCACATAATTAGTATTGAAGGTTCAGTGTGTGCATAATTAATTAAGTAGCATTAATTAGGTACGATGCATGCAACTTGATTGAGCACTTCATCTACCTAGTTCTCATATTTAGTAGTAACAATTTTTAATTTGATTTGATTTTTATTAAAAAAAATAAATAAATTAAATTTTTTTAAAAAAATCAAAATCAATTTAAATCAATTAGTTTCGGTTCGGTTTGATTTTTTAAGATAAAAACCAGTTTGGCTCGGTTTTGGCTTGTTTTTTAAGGTTTGGCTCAGTTTTTTTTATTTAGATTTGGTTTAGTTCGATTTTTTTGATTTCAGACTTATAAAACTGAACCGAACTGGTTGGTTTTTTTTAAAATTTTAATATGTTTTTTTTTTCACGGTTCGGGTTTTTTGGTTATTGTTTTCCGGTTTTTTCATTTTCTCAGTTTTTTTACTCACTACTACTTACACCAATTAATTTGTGAAGTGGGTTGAAATCTACTTTACTTAAAAAATATATAGATTTATTTTGAGGTCTCGGTCATTTTAAATGCAGGAAAGAGTGAATTAATGGATGTATAAAATCAGAAAAAACTTCTTTGATGTTTTTTTAATTAAAAAAACTCTACACATTATCTAATACATATAATTCACATTTAATAGATCGGTGTCATGGTCATGTAGTCATGCCAGCTATTATTAATAATATGAGATGATAAGGAGAGCATGCTTATTGAAATTTATTCCTAATAATCAGATCATAGTGCTTGAAGATGTCTTAATCAATCTTTTCAGGTCCGTTTTGGTGTTGCTCCCTCCACCTTTTATTTGGCATTACTAGGATGAAAAACATTCCATGATATTCTAAAAAGACTTCAAGGATTAGATAATAATCAGTTAATTTTTTTTATTTTAGTAATTTAATCTATTTTCTCTAGATAAGATGACTAGTAGATAATTCCTTAAGCTTGATAAGTCAAGGTATTTGATGATTAATATTTATAAAAAATCTCATTTTATAGATTTAAGGATTTTCTGATACTTAATTAAATATCTTTCTAGAGAAAGATATATATATATATATATATATATATATATATATATATATATATATATATAGAGAGAGAGAGAGAGAGAGAGAGAGAGAGGGGGTATAAAATGAAGATTTTGAACTTGTCATTTGAAGAATGCGCGTGGTATATATAACTCATGAATCATGTCCTTTTAAAAAGCGGAGAAGCTAAAAAATAATTTCTTTCTAATAAAATTAACTGGTGGATAAATATTTTTTACACATCATTAATATTAATGCAAATGTAATAGGTTCTTAGAAGATTTTTATACACTTCGAATTGTAAGGGAATGAATATCATTGACTTTAACATTTTAGGTTAAGGGTCATAAGAACAATTAAATGAATTCTTATGGCCCAATATAAGGCCTAGAAAGATTGTCAGGCTTATTTCCCTCTAGGCTTGGTATGATGCTGAGCCTAAGGATATTAAGTCTATGAGCTTATCAGACCCACATGCCTAAAAAATATTACATGTAATTGAGTCCAAAGATATTGGGTTTAGCATCCCACCAAACATACATTTATTTGGGCTCATCGTATAGCTGATCCCAAGAATATTAGATCTACTAGCTCATCAGACTCACATGTATTTGGACTCAACGCATAGCTAAGCCCAATAATATTAGGTATTGAAGCAAACCTAGACCATTAATCGGGGTTTGGTATTCTACCAAGCCTGGGTACATTGGGTTATCATCTTGTCTTTATATATATATATATATATATATATATATATATATATATATATATATAATCTTTACCTAAGAGCTGTTTATCCCATCAATGAGAGACTTTTACCTTCCTAATGAGATTTGTTTACCGTACACAGAACTGTTTAAATTCGTCGTAGCCAGGTGACTTGTCTTCATTAAAAAAGGTATCCTTTAGGAAACAAAATGATAATATTGGTGTGCATTCAATGCAGTAATTGAGTAGATTTCTAGAGATCTAAAATGACATAAAAGGTCATTCATTCAGTGGTGAGAGTGAAATGTTATTTTCTTTATAACCCTAGTTATTCTTGCTTCCATCCTTTTTTATTTTTTTATTTTAACCTTTGTAACTTTTGAAAAATAATTTTGTTGAAGAATCCCTAAGTTAGTTTTTATCGAGCATGAGAATAAAAACATCTTTTTAGGTATTTCTTACTAGAAAGCTTTTTTCTTCCCTTTCTTTTTAAACATCAAAATGGACACACAAAAAATCAGATCTAACCATAAGAATAAGAATATTGTTGCCTCTAGTGAGGATTCTAGGTTCCAACCTGAAATTAGAGAAAGTAGTAGGGGACATAGATCCATCAAATTGGGCTTTAAAACTAGAGAGTGAAACCCTAACATCCACCTCTAATAAGCGAAAAGTAGGTCTCCTTGTTAAAAATGTTATTCTTTTGTTATTTATTGGCAGCCTCAAGAGAGAGAAAGGCTATGTTAGGTCCCTTAGGATGATTCTTCTAACACCTTACGTATAAAGGATGTGGAGTTTGCTAATGGTTGGAAGTCAAGAGAGTACATAACTCAAATGCCTGTTACAACGTATTGTATCAGCAAATTGATATTGGGCTCTGTCTAGGGTCAATTTGAAATTACAACCCTTTTTGCATATGTGTTATTATATTCCTTCCATGTCCAAGGATTTGTGATAGAGATTTTTTAAATATTACAAGTTGGATCTAGGTCAGCTGAACCTTAATGGGTGGATAATTTTTTTTTGTCTTTGACAAGTTTCTTAAGCTGATTAAAATTGAGCTTACAATTAATGTTTTTAGTTATTGTTACCATCTAGTTGCTAGCACCAGTAATCGCAATAATACATGTTGGTTCTTTACCTTCTCCAATAGACCCACAAAAGTCATAAGATGAATTTTATAGGGCAAGCTTGCATATGTCAAAAATAAAGAGGGAGGTTGTTGACAATTAGGTATACTGGGTTAGTAAGTCTTAGAGATTGGATTATTATTTTTTTAACTAATTTTAAAAAGACATCATTTTTTTTAAATTATCCAGAAAACAAAGCTGTTTTTTTTAAATAAAAATAAAAATTAATTTAGATCAATTAACTTCTCGAATTCATAATCCAAATCTTCAACCGAGTTAAGTTCTATAAGTTATGTCAAGGGTAACTTGGATATGAGAAATAAACTTTAGTATTGGTACTTCACATTAAGAAAAAGAAAATGAACACCTGCTAATCTTTAAGTGCGATCTTACCTGAAATGTACACTGATTTTGTTAGCATGGCATTTAGATTTTAGTGCTCAAGGAGAAGTTTTGTTCAACAAAATATCCATGATTTAACTCAGGCATATGCTTATGTTTGGTGCATATACGCAGTCTTAATGCTTCTGGCCTCAATCATTGATGCAGGCTGCTCAGTTTGTTGTATAATAAAATTGATTATCTGTGTGTTTGTATGATATTATTTCAGGTGGTGGCGTGGTGCCCTCCCAACTTACTGTCTTGCAACTGGACTCAGAAAGGAATATCTTGTATACAATTGGGCATTTTACAAGGAAAAATTGATTACTTTTTAATTATCTTTATCTTGGATTAACTCTGTTTGGGAGTAAATTGTGATGGATTTGTAACTTAGGTTAGTCATGAATTAAGTCAAGTCAGGTTTACTTCTCGTAAACATATCATCTTTCTTAAGTTTTAGTCCTGCAGGAGTTTGTCAACAAACATCTTGAGGTTCGACACAAATTCTGGAGCTAGGATCATAAAGCAGAGAGAAATCTTCCGAAGTGTTAATGCAGGCATCTAAACTCAAGCAACCTGATTGTTCACGCACTGACACAAGTGTATAATTGAGAATCTCCCGCTAATTCTTTGCATGACTCTCGATCTTTCCTTAATTACAGTTATGTCTACACATGAAACATATCGGTAGATCTTGCGTTGTGCTTACGAAGACGTTTCTTACCATTTATATTTCTCTGATCTTTAATCCTCACATTTTCCAGCACATGAAGAATTTTGAACACTGTGCAGCAGCAAACAGGATCATCAAGACATAGTGCAGGTGCTATTATATACTTGGGTACGGTGCTTCTTGTCATATGCATCATTAAGGACTAATAGACACACAGCCCGGTGGTGGAATTCAGGCTTGATAAGATTCCAAACTACTCGAAAATTTGATCTGAAGCTCACTCGAATCACTATTGGCAATCCATTTTCGGATTCTAGCATGTCCTGCATATTTGTTCCAGCACCATACATCGGTTTGTTCCTGGTTCCCACAAACAATTGGAACAACGTTGAACTATGGCTCTGAGCATATAGTTTTGAGCCCTGCCAAATTACAAACAACAAACACTGCATTATAACCCGTTGCATTATAAACACAGAAATTGAATTTCGAAAACATGGTTCATAGGATTGTATCGAGTAGCATATCATACACGGGACGTTGCGAAAGTGAGGTGACCGAATGACATATCCAAAACTGGAGGTTGAAGATGAAGGCCAAAGAGCTTAGACTTGTTTTCTATCAATAGGTCAATGGAACAGTTGCAGTTCAAGATCTTAGTCGTAACACCAGAGCCGTCTACTCCTTCCGCTAGTCCAAATAGCCGAATTCCCGCTATCTGCATCAAAATTTTCTTGACTTTTGATCCGGAATGAATTTAAGAATCTGATACAGGTTTATCTAATTCTCTAATAACCAGTCCCATCTTTCAAGCTACATTTAATTTGTCTTATAAAAATAGTTGGCAAGTGCCTGTTACAAAAAGCGTAAAATTACGAATAGCTTTATTTTGCATTAAGAACTACTGATAGCCTTATTATTATTTTTACTCTTTGCTCAGTGTCGCAAGGAAATTGGTGTTTAATTATTGATATTGCGTGTAACAGAAAGGAGATCTGAAAATGTTTTTAGTCTCAGGTGTAACAAGGGCCCTTTTTGGTAGCAGGCTGCTCGTTTGATCCAAAACCACAGTGATGCCTTGATCATGAAACTCATTTCGCTATGTGATAGGTTATACCTAGGCCCAAAGCGAAGATATGATTCAGGCTGAGGCCTAATGGCTATAAATCTTTGGTAGATTTTTAAGCGATCTAATAATCACTTCAACCTTGGGATTAATTGTTTAGCAAACTCCAACCTTAGGGTGTTATTATGGAATTTCACTGAACTTCTGTGAGAAAAGAGCACCAAAAACTCAAAAAGAAAAGAAAAGACAAGACAAAAAGGAGCTTCTAGCTCGAATTGGGTCATAAATTTATTTTTCTGTATTGTGGAAGCTGTTCGAGGAAAGTACGGGCTAGTTAGTGGCTATAGGGCTTCTAATTTTAGCAAAGCTTTAAAGTGGAGCATTCATGGACCTATCGTTATTTTAGTAGGCTGCTACAAATACCATTTTGCTGTGATAACATGACGGACTGTTTGTCTTTTCTTTTCGGGGAAACTGATGGAATCTCAGGTTAGTGCCTTTTCTATGCAAAAACTTACGCTAAATTAAGAACTGGGAAGTGTGTGTCGTAGGTTATTTGGAATTACATGTTTTACAAGATCATCTAAATTCCCATGATGTGATCAATCAAAAATAGAAAAATGATAAATTAGATTCTCTTCTCTGTTAGATGGTAACGTACGTTTACGTTAAAGATCAAGAGGAGAGAAAAGATCATGTACGTACCTTGATTGACGTCTTAGGTGGTGGAGGTTTTGTAGCAGCGTAAAAAACAAGCAAAGCAACACACAAACTCAACACAAGTCTCCAAAATATTTGCAAAGAAACCCATGCACATGAAGAACTCCTCCTAAAAGAACAGTATCTCCACCACCATCCACCTCTCTTCTCATAATAAAAATCCTCGTCTTCTTCCATCCCTTCCTCTTCATAACCACCATCACCATTAAATCCATGACCATCAACAATGATCAAACGATTTACCTCATTGTTCTCGGGCTCACTAACCTTCTTCTCAACGAGGAAAGAGTTGTTTGATCCACGGGAGGACGAGTAGCGAGAGAGGGTGAACCTTGAGACCTCAGGGTTCTTGTTGATGAGTATAGTATCGGATCTTGTTGGTGAATGGAATGTGGATTCGATAATATTATTATTGGTCTTGATATCTGCACTGTTTGCATGGGAGATGGTAGATGGACTTTGAACATAGTATGCACATGGGTAGGATTGAAACAAGGTTTCTTGCTCTCCACTGTCCATTCTAAGAACGTGTGCTGGCATCGAGAGCGAGTAGTGTGTCTGTGTGTAAGAAAGTGGAGGAGATAGAGGTGGGTGTTTCTGACAAGAGATGGAGGTTTTAAGCTTGACAGACAAAATTAAAGGAGGCTCCCTTGCTTGTGCTTTTGCTTTTGCTAGTCTGTGAGTATACCCTAAGGTTAATAATCACTTCCTCTTTGGTGGATTAGGCCATGGATGATTACAGAGGTTTCTTTTGGCTTGTGAAAGTAATATAAATTTCCAATTAAAGATGTGAAGAATGATGATAAATTGGATAATTCATCGCTCAAAAGAGAAAAGTGTCATTTGACTATCATCTTCTTAATTTAAAATAAGTTCGGCGATTTTCCAAGTCCACGATTACCTTTCAATTAGGGACACGCAGAGATTTATGAAAAAAAAACGTTAAAATAAGGGTTTAAGACTGTAAACAAACAATTAATTAAGCCAAGTATAAACACAAAGATTAATCATCAAATACAAAGAATGACGACTCACAGACTATAAGAAGCAACAAGACTTGTTTCTCTCGATGATTATCCAAAAAGCAACAAGACTTGTACAAGTTAAATAATGAATCTCTATTGAAAATATAAATGCTAGCTAGCTAGGTAATTAACAAAAACAATTTCATGTAATTCTTTTTCGTTTTAAGCACACAATATTATAATTCCTGGCTCCACGAGATCATCATTCCTGCCGAAAGATTACAGTAGGAAAAAGAAATTAACCGTTAATTGCGGGGGCCTCTTCTCCCTAGAGTGCTTATTTGCTTTACACCGAATCGTCTCTCTTTTACCATGACATCCTAGGAACGATGGCAAAGTAAGCACGCTTTAGCATTTCCTTCGTCTCTTTTTAAGTTTTAAGTGTGTTCTTTTCTTCTTTTTTCTTTTTTTTCATGTGCAAAAGCTCCTGTCTTAGCCAAAAAGCGGATCCAAAAGGCATTTTTCAATAAAGAAAAGAGACTGTACATTTCTTACCCCGCATATATACTGTGCAAATTTTGATGGAATATATACCTTGCTTTTGAAGAGATGATGGATTGAAATACAAGAGTTCCCAGATATGGTGATGATTGAAGGTTATAGTGTGAAAGTTGATAGATAATATATTTGAGTAGCTGTTGCTTTTATAGCACGACGTTATGGATTGCTGTTGCTACTGTCATCATCATCGTCACATCAAAAAATGTTGTATAAATCTTTCTTGTTCAAAACTCAATCAATTGTGGACCTCCTGTAGTTTATTTTCG
>JAAWWB010002060.1:0-25004 GCA_018804465.1 Populus tomentosa
TTCTCTGTTGTTATCAGCTCAAGACTTGGGGTTGGAATTTTGGAGTTGCCAGAGCTCCAACGGGATATATCCAAGTCAAGATAGCTAAAGATCCTTTTCTTCTAGATTATAGAATTAAATTGGTGGTTGGATTGGAAAAAACTTCAACAAAAACGACAACCATCGGGCGCTTAATTTTCCTTCGAGAATCCCAGCAAGAACCTGACGTTTCGTAGCTGAGTTCGATGGATGACTTTGTCATTACAGCCTAGCAATTCTGAGCCAAGAAATATATTTGAATAAGACATGTATAGAATTTGTAGTCTTAGGCTCCCATGCACCCTCATGGTTTCCTTCTGGCAGCTCCTTACCAACCCAACATCTTTCTGTCTCGTTTGCAGACATTAACAAGAACTGATCATGTGATAAGATAAAGCAAAGGTTGATCATGTCCGGTTTTTTAATTCATTGGTGTATTCTTTTTAAGAAAAAAACCGTCTTCTTCCTGTCATGTCTTTCTCTTCACTCTAGTGTAAAGGGAGCCTAATCAATTAATGGTGCTCAAACACGCAAAATCCATCACTTGTTACCGTTTCAGGGTTGTTAGGTAATAGACACACTTCAAATCTTCCGCTATACTCAATACAATTTATTTTTTTTCACGTTAAAACTAGTCATTCGATTTGCGTTTTATTATATTTTTTTTAATAAAAATATTGAACATGAATATCTTGTCAACATATTTTTTTATATATAAAATAATATTTTCTAACTATATATAAAAAATTATGGATGTATCTAATTAAATAAATTAATAATTATTTGTCTAAATAAAAAACAAATCACTAATGGAAAATAAAGACATGATTGAAAAAATTGTGAGAGAGATATAAATTAAAATATTTAATTTCACAACACGGGTCATTTAAAGTAGTTGTATTTAATAAATTTGTTTATTAAAATCATTTTTTTTATTAAATCAAATGCTAATAAAAACTTACATGCATAAGATTAATTGAATAAAATTTAAAAAAATACCATGTAAGACTTCTCATATTAGAAATAGACATATATATATATATATATATATATATATATATTAAATTGATTGAAAAAAAAAAGAAAAAAATATTAGGCAAGGTTGCATATATTAGAAATATTATCTGAAAATAAATATTTTTTATTTTCAAAACTGAATTTCATCTATACAAAAACATTTTAAAAAAAGATGAATGACAATAATATTTTCAAAAATTAAATGCATACAACACTAGAAAAAAAATCTCTATCCAAAAAAGGTTAAATAAGAAGAAAAAAAATGACAGAGGAGGGATATTAATTGAAATATAATTTTAAAAATTATTTAAAAAAATAAAAACAAATATCAAATTCATAAAAAAATTGAAGAAAAAAATTATATCCCGAATATTGTAGCTTAACTCGTTAAACTAATGATTCAGGGTATGAACTCAATCGAGTTCAAAAACTTATTTCACTTAAATTTATATTTTATTTTTAAAAAGATCAAAAAAGAGCCCAAACTCGTGGACCAGCATGTTTTGGCCACTATAATGAAGAGCCCAAATGGGTGGGTAGACCTTTAAGCCTGGGCCCTTAGCCTTAAGCTTGGTTTTATTTTTTTAAAGAAGTGGACAGCTCTTATATTTTTTAAAAAAGGAAAGTGACACATCACCCACAAAGACAAATGATGTGTCGTCTGCAGGCTCAAATTCTAGCCACCACTATAATGGCTGGAAAATTAAGCCGATGTTTGTTTTGCTCATAAAACCTAATTTTTAAGTCATTTCAAAAAAAAAAAGCCTCACCAACACCGTTAAAACATCTATAAACAAACTCATCAACCTAAAATACCCAATAAAAGTCCAAAAATCCAAAATTAAACCAGGTTAGTTTTGGCTTCCTTGATTTAGATCTACTTTTTCAAGTAACATTGAGGCTTTAAAACACCACGAACAATCTCCTCTCATTGTTGGAAAATAGCGTGAACGGTAATTTTCTCTCTTGTCACTGAAGTCTAGCAACCATCTCTTTCTCTTTTTTCTAACTAATAATTGAAAAATAATACAAATGAAATTATATACCAAAAGTGAATTTTGTAAATTTAAAGGAATCTAAATTGTATAAATTATGTTATTTAAAAAAATTGAGGACCTAGGTGTATTTTTTTGCAAAATCTTTAGCACGCCACTAATGTTTCTTGCATTTTTTCATCTTGGTCCCTCTTCTTCCAATTTCATCATTTCCTAAGAAATCAAAAGCAATTGGACTTAAATTAGGATCAAATGATAAAAAAAAAAATTAAGGACTAAAATGAATTATTAGAAAATAAATAGTAAGTCCACAAATTTTTATGAGTGTATGACCATTGTTAATCTACAATAATTCATCCACATCTTTTAGTGTATTCTATAATATAATAATGGAGAGTAGTAATTACAAAAGGAAAAAACTTAATTTATTTATTTCTTCCCGAAACATCTCTATATCAATCAATTCTCAATCTTCTTAACACTCACAAATCTAATACTTACTAGTACATGTTATTACATGCTAATAAAGTATGATGAGATCTTCATTACCATATTGGAGTATACAAGAACAAGAATAAATGCAACAAATATCTTTATATAATATCAAGTAATGCTACTTTTACTCGTTAAAAAAATTAAAAAAGAAATAAAATTATCAAATATTATAACATTTGATAAAGTCATGAAAAAACGTTACACAAAAATCAAGTTTTTCATGGCTAGGTTGATAAGCTTATCTGATGGTTTTGTGATTCACTTGAAGAAAATAAGTTCCATGTTTAAGTTAGTATGTGTATATAGAGGGGAAAATATACGATAAGAGAACAAATAAAGTGAAGGTTAACAAATGCGTATCTAGCCTAAAAATTGTATGGTTGACCCTAGTTTGGCTAGACTTTCAATTGTTTGCTCTAGTTTTCATGATCTTTGGCTTGCTTTTATGGCATTTGTTGGATTTTATGATCTACATGTCTTGCTAGAAATTGCTTCTTAGCTTTTAGGTTTTGTTATGCTCTAGCTTGTTTGCCTGGTAACTAAGTGTATTTATACACCTTCACTTTGAAATTTTTTCATGGAGAAGTAATTGTTTCATTGGTGGAGAAATTAGTGTTCAAGCTAGTCATCTATTGTGTAGTTATGATTGCTCCTTAACTGATGTTTCATGTGATGGTTGTTATGTTATACGGGTCATTAGTGAAAATGATGGAGATAAGTAATGTTATTGGTTTAAAAAAGGGTACATGTTCTGCTAGAAAACATTTGTTTATGCATACAAAAGTTATGTGCATGAAAATTCTAAATGGGTGGCTTATGAGAGCCTAAAAGAATGCATTAAAAAGCGTTCAAGGTAGGATTAGATAGATTGAGTCAACATCAGGTCCAAAGTGAAGTTTTGGGTGAAAATCCTAGTTATTTAGGCTAGACCAAATGGATGGAAACATAAAAAAAACTTAATTTTTAATGCACCATCATTACCCCCCTCCCAAGTCTTTTAAACATACATTTTTGGAAAACTTTAATAATAAAAATATAGAAATACTTGTATAAATTTTACCTTCTTGGCTAGGATAACATGAAAATGCTTATCATAGCTATGTTTGTATGAAAGACAGGTGCTTGTCTTTTGTGGCTTTTATTAAAATTTTATCATCTCTGCAAAAGAGTTGAGAGTTTAATTATTACTTGTTTGTTTGCTTGTTAAAATAATATTGAGAACGTATGAATAAAAGTAAGTGATATACTTCGTGTATGCGTTCAAGGATGCATAAGCAATCTCAGATATTGGAGAAGGATCCCTAACCCTTGGAGATAAGTGGTCTAGAGACCTAGAGAAGAATCCCTGATCTTTTTAGAGATAAATAATCTAAAGAGTTAAAAAATTTAAATGGAGACATAAAGACCTTTTCATAGATATTTCATAGAGATATTTCATTGGAGACATAGAGATTCTTGTAGGGATAATGAGAAGCATAATTATTTTTATTTCAAAAATTCAAAAGACAATGAAGATACTATTTCTGAGGAATTAGCTTATCTCAGATAGTGTATCATGATAACATTTTATTCTTTGTTCTAGTTACATTTTTTTTCTTCAAAAATTAGTGAAGATATCCTTTGGAAAATCAATATTTCTATCTCTTCTTTTAGTGTATGGCAAATAGTGTAATGCTTATGTTCATGGTGAAAGATACAAAACTTGTTAGGGTTTTTTGTATTTGAATCGCTTTTCATAAGAGGTGGTATTGCACAAAATACTTTCCTTAGATGATGGTCAATACCTTAGCATATGTGGTGGTAAGAGGTGTGGTCAAGAGCTCGGATAATATCAGACAATCACGAATATGCCTTTTGGTGTTCTTTGCTTATGCTCCGGTGGGAGATTGATGTTGTCATAAAGATTCTACTCTTTGAAAATGAGGGTGTCCTTATATAGTGACACTTGCTTCTTCTACTCAAATATGATTCTCTATTACATGTCTTACATTAAGAAGAGTTCTGTTAGAGAGTGTATACATGCATTCCTATAATTAATAGTTATAAATTTTTTATATTTAGCATTTTCTTATTGAATCTCTGAAGATAAGCTCCAGTGCTTTCATCTTCTCGTTAGGTGATGACAAAGAGCTCAATCATGCTTCTTTTTCTTTATATTTTTAATTAGAATGCTAGTGCTAAAATAAGAGATGAGCTTTACACTAAGATTGTAAGGGATAATGATAAAGCCATTCCAAAGCTGTGATACCACATCCTTGCAAATTCATGAGATATTATAGGAAGAACTAGTAACATGGCCCGCGCTACGCTATGGGTCAATTTTTTTATATAAAAAATATTTTAAAAAGTTCAAATTTAAGAGTGTTAAGTTTTTTTACAAAGTTATACCTAAGAGCATTGGGTTTATCTGTTACTCCTGATCCAAAAGTTATATTTATAATATTAATAATAATATTAAACTTGCATGATCTAAGTTTAAGTGAGTTTGGTTGCAACATCAAACCTGGAACCTTTGATATGAGTTTGGTTGCAAGATTTTGTTATAAAAGTGTGATAATTAAAAAGAATAAAAAATTAATATCACAGAATAAACAAATATTAATTGGAAAGAAAAAAACAATAAAGCAAAGCATTATTTTCGATGAATAATGTTTTGCAAGAGGGGTACAGTAAAATCCCCTCATGAGATCACAATAATTTAATGACCAGTAAACAAAACAAATTATAAATTTTAATTCTTAATCAAATCGATATTAAAAGATGAAATTGAAAAAAAAACTACTTAAGAAAAAGAAAAAGAAAAATCTTAATCAACTGGTTTAACCCGTCAAACCTGAGATTCGTGTCATAAAATTGAAAGAAAAAGGATTGATGTCTTTTAGTTATAGTTAATTACAATATTTAAAGATGAAATCGGAAGAAAAAACTAAAAAAGAAAAAGAAAAAAAAATGAATCAACTGGATTGGCCCACCAAATCAGGTTAACCCATCAAACCTGAGATTCGTATCATGAGAGTGTGATAACTAAATAGAAAAAAAAATTAACATTAATAAACTAAAATGAACAAAAAAAGATTAATTAAAAAGAAAAAAAAACAAAGGAAAAAAAAACCTACATGAAGAAAAAGAAAAAAAAATCTGAATTAACTGGGTTAACCCGTCAAACCAGGTTAATCCGTCAAACCTGAGATTCATGTCATGAAAGTCTGATAACTAAATAGAAAAAAAATTAAT
Organism: Populus tomentosa; assembly: GCA_018804465.1. NCBI lineage: Eukaryota > Viridiplantae > Streptophyta > Magnoliopsida > Malpighiales > Salicaceae > Populus > Populus tomentosa. The sequence goes on from JAAWWB010002060.1 coordinate 5,760, forward strand.
ATTAACAAAAAAAATTTAAAAAAAGAACAAAAAGCAAAAAAAAAATACTAAACAAAAAAAATATTAATTTAAAAAAAAAAACAAAGAAAGAAAAGCCTGCATGAAGAAAAAAACTAATGAAGAAAAAGAAAAAAAAATCCGAATTAACTGGGTTAACCCTTCAAACCAAGTTAACCGGTCAAATCTGAGATTCGTGCCATGAAAGTTTGATAAATGAATAAGAAAAAAAAAAATTTACGGGTTAACCCAGAATTAGCTAGGTTAACCCGTCAAACCCGGAATCCGTGTCATGAAAGTTTGATAACCAAATAGAGAAAATTTAACATTAACAAACTAAATTAAACGAAAAAAAAACAAAAAAAAAACAGCTTAAAAAAGCAAAGTAAAAATTAATTAAAAAGAAAAATCAGAAAAAAAAAACCAGATTAACCCATTAAACTCAAAACCTATATCATAAAAATTTTATAATTAAATAGAAAAAAATTTAACATTAACAAAAAAAAAACCATTCATTAAAAAAAGACAGCTTAAAAAAACAAAGAAGAAAAGATAAAAAAAATAACAAAAAAGAAAAGAAAAAAGAAGACAGATCAGCCTTTCACACTGTGGATTGCTACAGTGAAAGGCTGATCCCTTTTAGTATATTTCTAATGTTATATATAGCATCACTATTTTCTATTATAAGTTCTAAGATGCTTATAGTGTTTTGTATGTACTCTTTAGGATTTGTAAGGTCATTATAATTGTCCAAATTAACATTCATAATGACATGAAATTTTAAAAAATAAGTGTTTAACATTCTATAACAAAGAGGAGAGTCTCCCACCTAATAGGAATGGTGTTTGTTTTTAGGAGTTAATCTCATCTCATGTTTAGGTCTGTTTTGTCAAAAAGCATATGAGTGTGAGTTAAGGAAGGAACGATGAAGATAGACATTCATGTGATTAGGATATGTGGAGGAGTGCTCTTTATAGTGAAAATAACCTTTTTATCGAGTTGAAGTTTTATGTATACTTTGCATGCCACTTTTTCCTATTCCTTCATGGAAATGGAGTTGCCTTTATGCATTTAAGGAATATGACGAAGTTGTGTATTAAATTTCATATTGATGAAATATAAGAGTGTGAAGCTATTCTTATATGGCTAGAACAATATTTTTTAGCACATGAGGGAGTTGAAATGCATGTTGTAGAGAGATTAATTACTCTTCCTTGTCCACAAGTTTCATCAGTCATGGAAATAGTTTTGGTGAATAGTGAAAAATAATGAACTAGGTTTTTTTTTTTTTTTAGTTTTCCACAAACAATGCCACTGATTAAGTCATGAAAAAACTTCATGAAAAAATTAGACTTTTCATGGTTGAGTTGATGAGCTTGGTTAGTGATTGTGCAATTCACCTAAAAAAACTAAACCCTATAAAGAATAGAGAACTCCTTGATACTTAAATCAATATATGGATGTAGAGGGAAACAATATACATGAAAATAAAAATAAAAATAAAGCGAAGGTTAAGGAGTGTATATCTAGCCTAACCTGGTTTAACTTGATTTTCAATGGTTTGACCTAATTTTCATAGCCTTTGTGTGGCTTTTATGCCCTTTGTTAGTTTTTATGATCTAGAATGGGCCGAGGACTTGACTTGCTAGAAATTGCTCCCTATCATGTAGGTCTGGTTGTGCTATTTTCTTGGTAACTCAATGTATTTATACATCTAGACCTTAAAAATTTTTCATGGAGAAAAATTATATCATTGGTGGAGAAATTGGCACTCAAGTTGGTCATCCATTAGCTAGCCATGATTGCTTGTTGGTTTATATGATATATGATGGTTATTGTGTCATGCACGTTATTAGTAAAAATATTGGTGATGAACATTATGTTAATCTAGAAAATGATATATGTTTTTCTAGAAAAATTTGTATGTGCATAGAAAAGTTGCATGCAAGAAACGTTTATGTTTATGTAAGTGACTTGTGAAAAAACAAGAAATGCATAGAAGAGCATGTCATGTAGGATTTGATAGACTGGGTCAACACCGGGTCTAGGGTAAAGTTTTGGATGAGAATTTTAATTGTTCAGGCTTTGCCAAAACAATTGGGAAAAAAAAGTTTTTTTGGAAAGAAAAACTTTTTTTTTGTTTTAATTACAACTGTTTAATAATCTGTCCAGTAACTTTTCTGATTTAATATATTTTAACAATGATGTTTTTGTTTAACTGTGTTTGTTTTTTTAAAGACATGTTATGAAACATAATTATAAAGGTAAGCTTACTATATATGATCAACTTCGATCTCTTCTGTAGTTTAAATTTTTTCCAATAGTATTCATGTAGTTTCCAGAAAAAAAATATTAACTTAAATCATTGAATAGTTATAATGAAACCTAATACTTTGCAGCATGGAGGAACACAACTATTGATCATGGTACCTTTATCACCAGGTTGTAGTAAAAAGTGAAAGAGCGAATTAGAGGACAAAGAGAAGAATTGGAAAAGAAAAATTAAGCGGTTATTTTAGTGTCAAGAATCTGTTGGTGTTTAAAAAATCATTTCGATGAAGTTATTAGATGAATTCTAAAAAAAAAGTTTATATTATCTTTTGATTCTTTTTTTAAATAAAAGTTTTTTAGATTTTAAATTTGAATATATCTATATATATCTTGTATTTAATTTTATTAATGTAATTAAAAACAAGGATATTTGATTATTAAATCTCTAATATATATATATATATATATATATATATATATATATATTTGTAAAAACTATCATAATACAAGATTTTAACTGTCGAATGAAGTTTAGGATCAATAGTTTTATATCATCTCATACCTTTGTTCAAGTATTTTATTAGATTTACTGAAATTAGACCGGCAAAATCTGGGTAAAATTTGGTCATATTCTAATACAATTACAAAATAAAGCAACATTGAAGCTAATGCATAATAGGCAATGCATTGGCATGTTGTGTTATGAACATCATGAAAAATAAAATTAAAAAAATATAATAAAAAAAAAGATTAAAGATCAAATTTTACATAAAAATAAATTAAAATCAAATAATGAGAGATCAAATTAAAAATAAAATTCAATTAATAATAAGGGATAAAATTGAAGGAAAAAAAAACAAAACAAATAACAATAAAAAAATAAGTACTAAATTGGATAAAAAAACAAATGACAAGACATCTTTACAATTTAGCTTAACAACGTGAAACTTTAAGAGAAGAGAGAGAAAATAGATGGAGAAAAAAAAATTCATCGAAGCCCAATCACTACTTTATCGTTTACACACGCATGACCACTAGGAAGATGACATCGGACTGCTTACAACATCATCGTGGAAGGCAATATTTGATTGCTAGGTAAATCTTTACGTGCCGCCTGAAAACCATAATGACACTCTACACATTAGTAGTTGTATTGCCCTCACCAACCTCTTTTGTTTTTTAAGTTATATTTTATATTTATTAAAATACTAAATTTCTATCAATATAAAAATATGAAAAATATCCATAACGCCAGTTTTTAGAAGGAAAATTTAGTCATTAATTTGAGTTTCTGAATGGTTCTTCAGAGTTATAGCTAGTTGCAAATGAAATTTTCAATAAGGACATCCTGCCTTGTTCTATATGTAACCAATAAAAAATATTTGTGTCAATATCAAATTCATTTATTTTTGTTGAGAAAAGTAAAAATATTATTACATGTTACAATCCATGGTATTCATATTCTGAGTTATTTTAGGTTTTTGTTAACACTAAAAGCTAATATTAATATGAGTAATTATTAGCAATACACTTCTGACATTGACGTGGTGAAAATATATTGGTTAATTTACCCTTACAAGTTACACCTAAGACAACAAAAGTATGCATTGCTTGCAGTGGAGGGAAATTATCGCTTAAAACGCTCATGGTTTCCGCGTTGAACCCCACGCCTCCGCCCCTCTCATCCTTGCGCGCTGGGTTCAAGAGATAGCTATTTGACCCCTTTTTCGTTACGTTTAATATATTTTTTTAATAAAAAATTAAATATATAAGCTTTTTTAGTATAAAAAATTCTAAATATAAATTAAAAAGTTTATATATACATCTAATTAAATAAATTAAAATTATTTATCTAAATAAAAAAAAGTTCATTAACAATACCTAAAAACAAAAATAGAAAAATTGAAAGATAGATGTAGATCATGATATTTGATCTCACAACATAAATTATTTATCTAGTTGTATTTAATAAATTTATTTATTAAAATTAAATTTTCATTCAATTAAATGATAATAAAAAAAACACACATATAAAATTTATTGAACAAAATAAAAAAAATATTATACAATCTTGCACATATTAGAAAATTTTATTTAAAAATAAAGTTCATCTATATAAAACATTAAAAGAATTCATAAATGAATCAAAATAATATCTTCAAAAATTAAAAACATATAAAATATTAAAAAAAAACTATATTAAAAAAAGCTAAATAAAAAATAATAGAAGATGGATATTAATTAAAATATAAATAAAAAAATATTTAAAATAAGGTATAAACTAAAATAAAAACTAAAACTAGAATAAGAAAAACAAGAAAAAAAGGCAGCAATAGTCTAGGTGCTATAAGTTTTGAAGAAATAAAAAAACAAATGACTTGGGTTATAGCATCAATCAAGTTTAATAAATTGATTTTATTTTAATGAGATAATATATATATATATATATATATATATAATGATAACTTAGAAAATAAACCTTTGAAATTATAAAACTGGATTTAAGAAAATGACAAAAAAAATTGGCTCAAGTCAACCTGAGATAACATGATAAACACATAACCTAGGTAATAAAGGGCTGGTGAACCCGATTTAACCTAAAAAATCCATCGCCTAGGTGATAAGATTGGAATAACCCAATTTTTTATTGAAGAAAACCATAAAGCCAATCTTAAAAACAAAATATCAAATGATGAAATTAAAAAAATATATTCCAAAAAAAGAATATCACCTTGCATTAACATTTCAAACTCAAGACCTGGATTATTAGATTAGAAACAACATACATAAAAAAAACCAAAAACCCAATTCCTAGCAAATAAAACGTTGAAGGAAGAAATCAGGAAAAATAATCATTTTCAAAAAGAATCTGAAATAGAAAATGATAATTAAAAGAATGAGGGTGAAAATAAAAATAAAAAATAAATTAAAGGGAAAAAAATTTCGATTAGAGGATTAAATTGAAAAAAATAACTTTAATAAAAGAAAAAAAATCAAAAGAACAAGAATCAAATCAGATAAAGTAATACACCAAAACTTGGATTGAATGATGAAATTGAAAACCAATAATTTATTTTACGAAAGAGCAAGGGAAAAAAAAAGAAATAAAAAGAATAAGGAATAAATTAAAAAAATTAAAAATAAATAATTTTTTTATAAAAAGACCAAAAATCAAAATTAAAAATAAAAAGAATAATGATTGAAATTGAAATTCCAAAAATAAAGAGAGTTAATCTATAATTTTCTAGTGAGGAGAGATAAAAGAAGGGAAAAAAAAAGGTTGTCTGATGACAAACCGTCTTACTATCACCGACTTGCGTCGTAATAGGAGGAAAAAAACACAATGATGCTTCCAACAACATGGTTAATAAGCATGTTTTGTTACTAGGAGATATCGAACATAACATCTAAATGGTGCGCGTGTCTCCCACACACTGACATGTATACTGCACATGCCAATAATTTTTTGAATTTAAATATTAATTAATCAAGTGAAAAAGATCAAATTGTTCTTCATGTTTTTAGAATGAACAAAAAACCAATATGTAATGACAAAATTACCACTTGATGCATATCTTATTTTTTTATTGAATCTAGGAGTAAAAAAGCTTGTTTATTGTAATTTTAAAAGGAAAAAAAAAAAAGGATAAAAATACTCTAAGTTAACAACTTTAATTTTTTATATTGAAGAGTAATTTTGTGATTTTATCATTTTAAAATTTTGAATATATATATATACACACACACCTAACATTCTTTTAATTACAAATAAATTATAACAAAAGATCAAATTACCCTAGGTAAGATATTATTTCTTTGCTGGGAAAAAAAATAATTTCATTGCAGCAATGAATATTTTTTGTGTTTGGATGTACAATGTTTTTACTGCATTTTTTAGAAGTTTTGTAATTAGTACAAGAAGGAGAGGAGAAGAGAAGACAGCGAAGAAGATAAGAGAAGAGAAGAGAAGCAGTCACAAAACCTTATTTATAATTTAATTATTATATTTTATCTTTAAATTATATAATAGGAGCAAGAAATTACACACTTGATGTTTCACCACACCCAGCATTTGTATGTACCCTTTAATAAAGCAATGTCATAGAGTTTCAAGAACCTCACTTTCTTATTACTCCTACCTCATAGACCACTGTTTCTCATTGAAGTCTTTGAGTTTTGCAAGAATTACTCATGCCCAGTTGATAAAAGTTGGGTTGAGTAGACATACTTTTCTAGGTAATCGGTGCCTTGATTTGTATTCTCAGTTTGGCAATGTTAATGATGCTTTGAAAGTGCTTGATGATATAAGTAGCAAGAATATTGTATCCTGGAATATTTGCTTGAAGGGGTTGTTGAAGTTTGATAATTTGAGCTTGGCATGTTCCGTGTTCGATGATATGCCTGAACGAGATGTTGTTAGTTGGAATTCTATGATTTCAGGCTATGCTTCACGTGGGTATTTTGATTGTGCATTGGAAACTTTTTCGGAAATGCAAAAGTTGGGTGTGAGACCAAGTGAGTTCACGTACTCAATTCTAATGTCTGTGGTGTTTGGGGTTCGACATGGAAAGGAAATTCATGCTAGCATTGTTCGGAGTGGTTTGGTTGCATTGAATGTGGTGCTCGGAAATTCTTTAATTGACATGTATGGGAAGTTTAGCTCTTTAGATTATGCTCTTGGTGTGTTTTTGACAATGGAAGAGTTAGATGTTATCTCTTGGAATTCGTTGATTTCGGTATGCTGTAAATCAGGATATCCAGAGCTGGCATTGGATAAGTTTTGTATAATGAGATCCTTAGGGTATGCACCTGATGAGTTTTCAGTTTCTGTAGTGATCACTTCCTGTTTGAATTTGCGAAATTTGGAGAAGGGTAAGCAGATTTTTGCTCTGTGTGTCAAAGTGGGATTTATTTGTAATACCATTATATTAAGTGCCACAATTGACCTGCTTTCCAAATGCAACAGATTGGAGGATTCAGTTCGGCTTTTTGAAGAGCAAGATCAATGGGATTCTGCAGTTTGCAATTCCATGATTTCAAGCTATGCACGGTGTGGGTTTCGGGAGGATGGTCTTCGACTTTTTGTGCTAACCTTGAAGAAGGATATTAGGCCTACTGAATTCACACTAAGCAGTGTTCTACACTCCACTTCCATTCTTAAGTTGGGGCAAGGAACTCAGTTCCATTCCTTGGCTGTGAAATCAGGTTTGGAGCTGGATGCTATTGTTGCCAGCTCGCTGGTGGAGATGTACAGCAAATTTGGTTTCATTGACTGTTCTATAAAAATCTTTAATAAGATGATTGTGAGAGATTTGATAGCCTGGAATACCATGATTATGGGTTTGACTCACAATGGTAGGGTGTTCGAGGCCCTGCAAACCTTCAAGGAACTACTTAGGACAGGTCTGCCACCAGATCGAATAACACTAGCTGGAGTTCTGTTAGCCTGCAGCTTTGGGGGTTTTATCAGTGAAGGAATGACCATATTTTCATCCATGGAGGAAAGGTACGGGGTTAAACCTAGCAATGAGCATTATGCTTGCTTTGTGGACTTGTTGTGTCAAGCTGGTAGGCTTGATGAAGCATTATATGTTGCAGAATCAATGCCTTATGAGCCTGTTTCTTTAATCTGGGAATCAATACTTCATGCCTGTTTGATTCATGGAGACCTAAAACTCTCTGAAAGAGTAGCCGAGAGGTTGATGGAACTGGAACCGCAGTCATCTCTACCTTATTTGGTACTGGCTCGGATGTTTGAAATAAGGGGTCAATGGGAAGGTGTGGTTCGAGTTAAGAAAGCCATGAAAAGGGGAAAGGTGGAGAAGGTGATTGGATGCAGTTGGATTGGAGTAAAAAACCAAGTATGTACTTTTACGGCAGATCAATTACAGTACCATAGAGGCAAAGAGATTTACTTGGTACTGAGACTACTGAATTGGGAGATGGAGGCTAAAGGTTATTTGCAGTAGCATGATAAGATGAGATGAGGAGTTCTCTTCCACGGAGACCCCACGTTAGAATTCTGAGATTCTCGAGTACGGTTATACCTGTGGATGTCTCTGTCTTAAACCCATATATGCTCACCTGACACCGATTCTTCAAGATTCTGGTATGGTTAACTTCGTACTAAAAGTGTTCTTATCAAGTGCTCTTTTTCTTTGAAGAAAGTAAAACAACTACTTGGAAAAAATGCGTTCCCTGAAGGGCTATTGAACTCCTTGTCTCAAATGGAGCTTACCTGATGTAATGGGATCAACTAACCATGTATCTTCTCAACTGGTTACATTATTTCGTCAACACACAGATACTGCCATTTATTTCCATGAATTAGCTTGTTCTGAGCAACCAAAACTTAAACGTATGAAGTTAAAATAACAACTTTTCATCATTTTTTTCTACATCAATCAAATTTCTTCCAATTTATGTTTTTTTTTTCTTCTAAATATTAGATTAAACAATTATAGGGATTTTGGTGAAAACTTCACTAACTTCCTTTACTTTTCAATGGGTGTGACATGAGAGATTTGTCTCTCTCATTTTTATCACTTTCACAAGGCATTGCTACGCATTTAGGTAGGTTGTTTACATTTTAGTTAACAAGTTATCTTTTGTTTTACCCTTTAACTTTGTTTTCACTTGTTTGTTTGGAATATGCAAATTGTTGTATTTTGTCTCTTCAATTGGTTTTGGATTCTCGGTTTGAGTTTTCTTACTGTAGGTTTTTTTTTTTACCATTTTTTAAAAAATTGTTTTCCTTCTCACTACATTTGAACTTCAGTTGGCTTTATTTTTTTTTTCCTTCGATTGTGTGTTTTGTAATGCCTTTTTGGTGTTTGAATGTGAAAACAAAAAATTAGTCTTTATGGTGTCATGATGTTTTAACTTATTTTTTCTGATGAAATTTAAGGGATTCCCTCATTCTAAGAGTGTGTTTGGTATTGTGGTAGCTGTTGTGGTTGTGGTTTGAAAAAAGTTGTTTTATAAAAAGTACTTTTAGTTGAGGTTAGTTTGAAAAAATAGATGTTTGGTTAAAACTGTGGTTAAAATTGAGGTTGAAGAAAAAGTAGTTTAATGTGTTTGATTAAGAATGCTTTTGAAATTGAGATTATAAAATAATTTTAAAAAATATATATTAATATTGATGATTTTAAATTTAAATATTGTAAAATTAATTATTCCTATTACATCATGAAAAAAATAATACTTTATATAAAATATTTTTTATTATTCTATTAAACTATTTATAATTCCATTACGTACAAAATTCATCCGATAAGAATTATAGTTTTGATAATTTTTTGAGCGTGTAATAAAATTAGATAAAATATTATCAAATATAAAATTAATATTACCATGCGAGTAAATTTAATTCACTCTATACTAGTTTTTCAAGAAAAAAATATTGTTCACATCGCGAATGAATTTAATTCTCTAAACTAGTTTTTTTTTTAAAAAAAATTAATACAATTTTTTTTTTTAAAAAAAAACCCGAACAGTGCAAGTGAATTGCACTGTTCGCGTGAACAGTGCAGTGTGGAGTGAATTGCACTGTTCGTTAATTCTTATTAGCTACAGTGCACATAAAGCAAGTTTTCGTTGCTTTTTCTTTTCGGCGTTTTGAACGCAAAAAACATGTGGGTCCCATGCACAGTAAAGCGAGGTTTTTTATTACCAAACGGCTACGGACTGCGTTTTAAATAAAACGCAGCCGCAGCCGCGTAGACAAACGCTCTCTAAATGCTTGACCTTTTCTCATTGTTGTGATATTTTTTATAATTAATATGGATGTCTGGCCCAGTTTATATGTATCTCAATTAATCCAACGAGTCCTGAAATTAACGACTTTGTAAGTTTCTAGTGACCCTGAGATTTATGAAATTCGAACTGATGATCTTTAGGAAGCAAACCTAATATCTGACTAATTATGTTACACCTTTCAAAATTATTTTAAAACATCTTTTGTAAGACTAGGTGGCATGTTTGGTTGTTTTTTATAAACTCAATTTGCTTTAGCTTTTTTATAGTCCTATGCATATGTAACTAGGTGTATTCCCTAGGTTTAATTTCAAAGTTTTTTTTTTTTTTTTTTTATCATTTCTGTATCAACTATGGTACTAGGAAACTCTAAACTTTTTAATATTTTTAATTTCTTTTTATTTTTTGTTTGAACTCATTATTAGGGAGACTCCCACAACATTCTACTTATATTAAAATATATTTAATTTTTATATTTATCTAAATAACTAATTGGATTTCTTAAAATATTCCATAATTCATATTTAACCCTGAGTTATTAATATTAGCGGAGTACTTGGTTTTTTGTTTTGTGCTTTCCAAGTGGTTTTGGGAGTAGAAAATGTAACTATATGATGGTCTCAAATGTATAATTATAAGTTATGTTATAATCTAATTTTTAATTTTCTAAAATTATTTGTATATTTTTCTTTTTTTATTCAAAAATAATTAAAAAATCAAAAATTTAAATTCAAAATATTTTCGGGACATGAGGAGATAAGCTTTCAGGCTGCAAAATATCAAAATACTATAAGAATAGCCAGATTGGAAGATTTCGACAAGATGAGATGAAGAAAGAAAGAAAATTAAGGTTGAGATCTAAACATGACTAAAATTAGAAGAATTAATTAAGTTTAAGAACTTATTTAAATTTCTAACTAGTTTAATTGACTTATTTAAGAACTTAATTGAAGCAAAAATTAAGTTTGAAAGTCAATTAGGCAAAAAATAAGAGAATTAATTAAGTTTAAGGATTTAATTAAACTTATAATGGGTTTTGTGGATTCAATTAAAAAAAATCAAGTTTGCAGGCGTAATTTAAATCAATTCACAAATATTAGAAGATTAGGAACACAACTGAAACTTTGAAAGGCTTATTTGATGTAGTCAGGGGCTTAATTGAAAAAAATTTAAAGTATGAAATTTAATTAAAGACCACATTGAAAAAATCCAAAATTAAGAATTACTTTATAAAAAGCGTTAAAATTTAAAGGTTTAATTGAAGAAGGTTAAAGGTGAAATTGCAAGGAATCTGAAAAATTAAAGCTAATACAAGGCTTCATTATAAAGTTCCAAAGATTTAGAGATCAAATTAAAAAAAAAAATCATAATTTTACTATTTATTACCTTCTTTCCAAAAGTAAAAGAAAAGGATATCTTAATATCTATTTTCCAATCATAATTTCTCCCTCACCTTATCACTACACCACACAAATATAATGACAGCTTGCATCCCGATACTTCTATTTTATTTTAAGCTAAAATTTCACCTCTTATTATACTAAAAAAACCTGCAAATTTACTATAAGCTTTTGTCTTTAATATCAATGAATAACTGAGACATATTAATAATATTAAAGTTTGAGATCCCATCAACCTATAAACTTGACTCAACTTTCTTCTATAAAAATCCCACAAAACCTTAACTCAAGCTGCAATGGGTGACCAGCTGCATACCATCTCTCAAACTGTCCCTCTCGCCATCTCCTCTCATCAAACTGCCACCCATAGCAACCATGAACTCCACCACCCAAGACAGCACCGTGACCTGTCTTGATAGCCACCACCACACGCTTTCCATTTTGGGTTCTTCTCCATTTTTTTAACAGGCCCCCCTTGACAAGCAATCTCTGTTTTCAACCAAAGCTTTCATACACCAATGTCCATCTTTCTTCTCCGCCGTAAGCAGCCCACCAAGGCCAGAAGCTTTGCTCCTCAACCAGCCATCAACAACCCAGCAGCTAACCCTTCATCAGCACTGACTAGCTGCGCCAACAACACCAGCAGCTCTCGTCCTAGACCCACGGCCCTTCACTCTTCACTTTCTTATGCAAGAGCAGCTCCTCTCAGCAAGCTATCTGCACCGTGAGCAGTCGTTCCTCCGCTGTCCAAAGTCACCGTGAGCAGCAGCAAACTTCAGTAGATCCTCTGCTGTCCAAGGTCAGCAACATGAGTAGCAGTAGACCTGCAGTTCCTCCGCTGTCCAAGGCCACCGTGAGTAGCAAAAAACTAGCAGCAGAGGATTTGCTTTATCAGCAATTACTAACAGCTTATTCCACCGTGAGCAGAAGTAGAAGATTTTCTTCATCCACAGAGCTTCAATACCAACAAAGCTTCAACCAGTCAACCGGTAGCAACTTCTTCAGCCCACAGTAGCAGCCTTGTGTCAACCGAAAGCAACAGTAGCAGTTTCCCTTTCCAGCATCTTTAGCTATCCTTTGCACCAGCACATAGCTTCTCTGCGTTGATGGACTTCCAGCAGCAGAGCAACATCAACGCTGGACAGTAGCAGCTTGAGTTTTTAGCTGGCTATCTCCCTTTGTTCCAGCTGAAAAGCCACAGTAGCAGAATCTTCAAACGTGAGAAACAGAAACTGACAGCAGCAATAATGTCATGGGAAACCCCCTTTTCTTCACCGCCACTGGAGCAGAATCTTCAGCCGTGAGAAACAGCACCTTAAAGCAGCAACAAGTCTGTCTTTTGGGAACCAAGCCTACCAAACTGTTACTGCCATAACAGATATAGTTTTCTTTATATTATAATTCACTGCCATTGTACGCTTTTTCCTTTCATTTAAGCCCAGCCTCCCTTTCTGTTTGAACAAAGCCTGCGTTCATCGTGGGCTTAGGTTTGCTTTAGGTGGATTTGATTTTTAGTCCACGTGATTAGGCTAAGCTTTTTATGGCCTAAGACTGTATTTGACAAAGTTAAAATCTATCAAAGAAAAATGCATTTGTTTGAGATTTGTTTGGTAAAAGTGCTTTTAGAAAAATTCCAAGGTTTGTAATTTTTTTAGTGTTTGCCAAATAGAATTCTTATTTTTTAATTAATTAATCTTTATGCTCTCAAATGACTTATTTGCAATTTTTTTGTTTCTTATATTTTACCCTCTTATATTTAATATTTAAAATTATGACATGCTTGAGGTTTTTTTAGTATTAAATAAATTAGTTTCCTTCCATAAAAACAATAAAAATCTTTCTTTAATATATATATATATATATATATATATATATATATATATAGCTAAGTATCTCAAAAATAAATAATATTTCCATAATTTAGAATACTAAAAAATCACAAATAAATAGTTTTTATTTTATTTTGCGTGCATACTAGATTTAATAACAAAATTATTAAAATCATGAGAACTTGACCTATATTCTAAAAACATCAAAAAATCTCAAATAACTTTTGATGATTATTGGGTGTTATCTTGCTTTGCCATATAACAACTAGTAATCTTTGAAAATCACTTGAGTTTTTTCTAGAAGATATATTTTTAGAACTCATCTAGAGAATTCAATTCTCCATGGTCCATATTGTTTTAATCGTCAACAACTAATTGAAGAAACCCAATATATTTCAAATAATTTATAGTAATAGTTCAAATACTGAAGGAATGAAAGTATCCATATATTGGGGTCATTAATGACTTTTTATCTTATATAATATGTCAGTTAAGTGTATGATTTGAATTTTATGTTTGATTTCTATTTTTACTCCTAATATTATATGTAAACTTCTCTAACTTGTTATATTGTTTATTATATTGTTCAATACATACAAGTTGCATTTATGGTTAAAGGTGTCCTACCACTGCTAGCAACATCCGAAAATTTTAATTATGTTTATTAAGAAAAGAAAAATTCTTTGAGATATTGATTATAACTTAGACATAGACTGTGTGACAGATAGGAATAAGAAAAATAACATTTAACGAGAACCAAAACATCTATAGTTAATTATAACTTTACTAACTAACAACACAACACAAAATTGGTTCTCTTATGAACTAATAAAACACTAGTAGAGATCATAACAAAAGCATACATTTTAAGCCTAGCTTTATAATCGAATAATCTTTAGCGAGCTTTACATTGATCAAACATTTGTTTAGCTAAGCTATCTCTTCATTTTGTCCATTCTTTACATGACTCCATAGTTGAAATATTATCACCATGTTGATGTTTTTTTATGGGCATATGCTCAAGTGATATTGGAATGAATTTCTTTGGGTCTACAGGCATGTATATTCTAATAAAGTTGTGGAGTAAACAACAAACCATTATCACCTAACCTTATATTTTAATTAGATAAAAATATTCGACTTCTTAAGATACCCCATCACTTTTGAGAAGGAAAAAGCATCTTTTAATAACATTTCAAGCTTGCGAGAGCTTTATATTGAAGTACTCTTCATGATTTCTAAGTGCACATATACTGTGACGTAGCGGAAAGCTGTTGAAGAAGTAGGTCACCGTCTACTTTGAAAAACAATAATTGTTTGAATCTATGAACACAAGAAATGTTCGATTCCATGAGCCAGAGAATAAAGTTCTCTAAGAGAAAGTTTATTATGCAAATTAAAAGTGTCTTACAATGAAAATAAACAGCTTTTATATAAGTTGCACATCTTAGTTTAACTAGGACTAAACTGTTTAGGAAAGAAATAACTGAAATAGGAAAAGAATACTAAAGTCCTGAAGCTAAATAAATTATGATATTAAAGCATAAATCAAAACGTCCTAAAATAGGTTGGAGAAAGCCAATTGCAACTCCTGATTTGTCTCTTCGAGATTGTCTCTATAATAAGTTGTTTGCTCGTTCTTCTGCAGCTAGTTCTCCCTTATGCAATCTGTTATTCTCCTTGCAACCGGTTCTACATCAGTCTCCCTTGCGTTAAAAGAACTCGACCTCAAGTGAGTTATATTTGAAGATGCCACATCAGGGGGATGATATTCATACAAATGTGTGACATTGAAAGTAAGAGAAATGACCATATTGGCAAGAAGGTCGATGATATATGCATTGTTATTGATTTTTCATAGAATCTGGAAAGGTCTATATTTCTTGTCTTTCAACTTGTTGTATATACCTACAAGTAGTCGTCCCTTGAGCAAGTAAACCATTACGAGATCGCCGGCTTGAAATATACAAACCATTCTCTTCTTATCAACTTGAGCTTTATATTTGGCATTGGATGTCTCTAAATTTTGCTACACTTGGTCTTGAATAATTGTTATTCGTTATGCCATATTGTCTATTGCAATACTTAAACCAGGTAGTTTAGGCAGAAGAACCAAGTCTAAAGCATGGCATGATGGACAACACTAAACTATCTGTAATGGTTTCTTCCTTGTAGACCGGTTAAGCATGCTAATATAGGCAAATTCAGCTTGTGCAAGAATAATATCCCACTATTTTGGTTTTGTACCAGAAAGACAGCGAATTAAATTTCCAAGAGTGCAGTTTACTACTTTCATTTGGCCATCGAATTGAGGATGACTAGTGCTGCTGAAGTTCAGGGATGTTTCAAATCACCATAAAGTTTGGCAAAAATGGCTTAAGAATTTGGAGTCTCTATTAGAAATGATGGATTTGGGAACCCTATGTAAACGAACAATCTTTTTAAAAAACAAATTTGCAACGTGAGCTGCATCCACGGTCTTTTTGCAAGCAATAAAGTGGACCATTTTAGAATACTGGTCAACTACCATGAATACAGAATCAAATCCGAGTTGGGTACGTGGGAGGCCTAAGACAAAGTCCTTGGAAAGATCCTTCCACGGTGCTGCTGGAATCGGCAGAGGAATGTATAAACTGGTATTTTGAGACTGGCCCTTGGCAGCTTGGCAAATGGGGCATCTTTTAACATGACTGCCAATATCACGTTTCAATTGTGGCCAATAATACCTTTCCTCAATAAGAGTTATGGTTTTATCACATCCCAAGTGTCCACTCAAGCCTCCACCATATAACTGTAGATTATCTGAGCTCGTAGTGAGCTCCTTGGGATGCACAGTTGGTTGCCACAAAAGAGATATCCCTCTTGAATATGTAACCCATCTACAGAGAACCCTACTTGACACTTTGCCCAAATATCCTAAAAGTCTTCATCGGCTGCATATAATTTTTTGAGGCAGTCAAATCCTGTTGCTTCAGTTTGCAGTGTGACAAGCAGTAATGCTCTCTGGCTTAGGGCATCAACTGCCCGATTCAAGCGATCTGCCTTATGTTTCTAAGAGAAGCTGAAGCGTTGTACAAAGAAAATCCAACGAACGAGCATGCATCCGATTGACATTGTTCTGGCTGTTGAGAAATTTCAATGCTTAATGGTCGCTGAATAATACAAATTCCCACTTCATTAGATGTTGTTCCCAGACCTTCAAGGTGCGAAAGACATCATATAATTCCAGCTCACAGGTAGACCATTTTTAGCAAGCTTCACTAAGTTTTTCACTGTAAAATACGATTGGCCTGTCGTCTTGAGATAGCACACCGTCAATGCCAACAATAGAAGCATCGCACTCTACCTGGAACAATTTATCAAAATCTTGCAGTGCCAAGACTGGGGTAGAGGATAGTTTAACCTTAATCAGTGTGAAACTCTATTCTACTTCTTCTCCCCAATGGAATTTCCTTTTCTTTATGCATTCAATAATGGGCGAGATAATCCGACTAAATTCCCTCACGAATCGCTTGTAAAACGTTGCCAGGCCATGAAAACTGCGGACCTCACTTATAGTTTTTGGAGTTGGCCACTCTCTAATGGCACAAATTTTTTCTTCATCCACCTTAATTCCATCTGTACTTACTATGAATCCCAAAAATAAAAAGCTACTAGTCATAAAGCTGCATTTCTTCAGATTAACGTACAACTTATTTTGCTGCAAGATTTTAAGTACTTCCCTCAGTTGTGCAACATGTTCAGATTTGGTCTGGCTATATATTAATATATCATCAAAGTACACCACTACAAATTTTCCCTCAGGTTTCCCTTAGGTGTAGCGGAAAGCTCTTAAAGAAGCAGGTCACCGTCTGCTTCGAAAAACAATAATTGTTCGAATCTGCGAACACAAGAAATGCTCGATTCCACGAGCCAGAGAATAAAGTTCTATAAGAGAAAGTTTATTATGCAAATTGAAAGTGCCTTACAATGAAAATAAACAACCTTTATATACTGAGAGAATATATCCGTTAGTAAAATCCATGAGAAATGTACCAACAGAAATATTCCCTCGATATTTTGTTTTATATTTATCAAATTTCTAGTAGTGAAACTCCAAATATATGAGTGGCAAGATGGCCTCTCCTTGTTCTATATTTAGATTTATCATTGGTAAGTGTTGTTATAGTTGTATATGGGCCTTTTAATGCTCCTAAAAGAATTCTAAAAAAAACAAAAAAAAAAACATAATTAATTTACTCATACTTAATTATATAATTTTAGGGTTAGAATGAAAACATAGTTCATTTCTATATAGAAGATAAATTCGTACATATACATAAATTTCTAGATCATCCATAAATATATTGTATTTGAAATTTAACAATAACCATTTTTTCTAATTATACATAAAACTAAAAGGTGTGGGGAAATCACTATTTCCCCACACCCAAATGCACTGTGGATTACAACAGTAATCCACAGTGCATTCCTCTCTTTTTCTTCTTCTTTTTTGCACTTTTTCATCTTTTTTTTGGCAACTTTCCCTTTTTTCCTTTTTTTTTCAAATTTCCTCTTTTTCCTTTTTGTTGTTCATTTTTTTTTAAATTATCTTTGTTGATTTTACTTTTTTAAAATTGAGCTGATTAAAAATTTTGCTTTGTAATTTTTTTCCTTTAAAATACTGTGGATTGCTATGGTGTTTTTCCACATAGTTTTCTATTCTATTTTTTTATTTTTTAAAATTATATTTGTCAATTTTATTTTTTTATATTGAGCTGATTGAGAATTTTATTTTGTAATTGTTTTCTTTAAAACATTGTTGATTGCTATAGTGTTTCTCCGCATGGTTTTTTTTTTTGTTTTTTTATGATTTTCTTCGAAATTATCTTTTTTATTATTTTATTTTTTAATATTGAGCTGGTTAAAAATTACAGTTATAATATGTGAGGAAAACACTGTAACTTTCCTCGCAAATTACCGTGGATTACTATAATGTTTTTTCTCACATGATTTTTTTCTATTTTGTTATGTTTTTTCCTAAAATTGTCTTTCTCAATTTTATTTTTTAAATATTAAGCTGGTTAAGAATTACAATTATAAGTAAATAAAAGTTTTTTCTCGCAAAATACTATGGATTGATATAGTTTTTCCTCAAATGGTTTTTTTCTAGTTTCTTTTGTGTTTTTTTTTTTGTAATATTTTTTCCCAAAATTATCTTTTTTGATTTTTTTTTAATATTAAGTTGGTTAGAATTTAACTTTATAATAAAGCTTAATAATATGGGGAAAACACTGTATCTTTCTTCACAAAACATTGTTGAGAATTATAATTACAAGTCATTACAAATAAGGCTAAATCACAAAACACTATGAATTGCTACAGTGTTTCCAACATGATTTTTTTTTTGGGTTTTTTTGTTATTTTTTTTTCTAAAATTGTCTTTGTCGATTTGATTTTTTTAATATTGAGCTGATTAAGAATTTAATTTTGCAATATTTTTTTCTTTAAAACACTGTGAATTGTTGCAGTGTTTTTCCATATGATTTTTTTCCAAAATTATCTTTGTTGATTTTTTTAATATTGAATTGGTTAAGAATTATAATTACAATAAAGCTAAATCATATGGGGAAAACGTTGTAATTTTTCTCACAAAACACTATAGATTGCTACAGTATTTCTCTAAATGGTTTGTTATCTTATTTTATTAAGGAAAACACTGTAGTTTTACTCACAAAACACTGTCAATTGCTACAACGTTTTTCCTCATAGGTTTTTTTTCCTTCTAAAATTATCTTTGTTGTTTTTTTATATTAAGTTGGTAAAGAATTTAGCTTTATAATTTTTTTTTGTTTTTTATTAACAGAAAAGGTAAATCATGTAGCAAAAACAATGTATCTTTCCTCTCAAAACATTGTCGATTGCTACAAATTATTTTATTTAGTCTCTAAGTTTTTTATTACTATCAAAACTTTTTTTCTTATCATAAAATATTAGCTTCATCATATTTTTAT
>JAAWWB010002063.1:0-25007 GCA_018804465.1 Populus tomentosa
TATGATAAGCAGTGAAATACAAATTTGAAATATATTAAATAATTATTAAATCAAATAAAGTCTTATATGATTTGCATTGTCCACATAGCATAGACCTGTAATCCTTTGGCCGTGTTTAGAAAGATTTTGGAGCCAGTAATTTAACCTCTTTTAATATAAATAAAATATGACTAAAAGAAAACAACTACTGGTTAATCAAATGAAAAGTGATGAGCAACAATGTTGCGTGATAGCATTAAAGACCTAAAAAATAAGAACTAGTTAATAAACATCTCTCCTTATTTGAATTAAGAAGTAAAATGCGAGTCATTACTTTCTACCATTACAACACATATATCTCCCCCCCCCATCTTCTCTCTCTCTCTCTCTCTCTCTCTATATATATATATATATATATATATATATTAAAAAGGATCAATATCAATTACAACAATATGATAATAGCAGATTACAACAAATTTTTGTAAAGATTGAATCCTAAGATTTCACTCTTCTTTCCTTATACATGATGCTTAAAATCTTAGCTACAGATGATTCAACACCTCCTAGTAATCGACAGGATTGTGATGCAACAGAATAAACTTGACAATATATAGTGTTTTAGTGAGCAAGTCAGCTAGCTGGTCTTCATAAAAAGGAAACCTAAAGTTTCTTTTGAAGGACTTGGTGATTGGCAAAACAAAAAGCAATCTCAATGTATTTAGTTCTAACAGATTATGATATATATATATATATATATATATATATGTGTGTGTGTGTGTGTGTGTGTGTGTGAGATATTACCACGCCAAAATTTTGAATAGTTAGTTAATGTAATGTGTTGATCATGAGGTAAAGACTGGATCCATTGAATCCCAGTTGTTGTGTTTAAAAGGGCTTTGTATTCTAACTCAGTGCTACTACGAGCCATTTTCTGTTGTTATTTATAACTCCATGAAATGAGATTACAACCATGAAAATTACAATATGCATCAACACTTATGTGATTGTCACTATCACCTGCCTAGTCTGCATCACTGAATCCATGAAGGGATTGTTTTGTTTATAGTGTAAGACCAAATGAAATTGTATGTTCATGATATCAAAGAATTATGTTCACTACTTTATGATGAGTATCCTTTAGTTGGTACATGAATTTACTAACACAATAAACATTGTATTCAATATCTAGACTTGTAAATCCAAGATAATGGGGGGCTCCAACAATACTTTTGTAGAACGAAGGATCGTTGTAGTCATATTTGGATAAATAAGTGTTCGTAGACATGGGTGTTGCACATGATTTGTCCTTGTCCATGTTAACTTTCCTAAACAAGTTTATAATGTACTTTATTTGAGTAAGTAGTATATTTGGACCATGATATAAAGTTTCCACACCAAGAAAGAAGGATATAAGTCCTAAATCCTTTGTTGGAAAGACCATAGACAACATGAAAAGCAGTTGATCAATGACTATTGTGTTAGAGCCGGTAATAATGATATCATCGATATAAAAAAGAATGATGATATGAATTGTCTCGTGATGAAGAATGTATAGAGAGGCATCAACTTTAGAACTTACAAAACCCATAGTAATGACTTGATTTGTGAGTCTTGAAAACCAAGCTCTTGGGGCTTGCCAAAGACCATAAAGACTTCTTTTTAATTTATAAACATGATTGAATGAACTTTTATGGCTGTTTCATATAAACATCTTCATGAAGAAATTCATGAAAAAAGGCATTATAAATGTTTAGCTGATGTAATTGTCATTGGTTGGATACTACAAGAGAGATAACCAAGCAAATTGTGCTTGGTTTAACTATTGGACTGGGTGTGTTTGTATAATCAACACCTTCTTCTTTATGGAAGCCTTTTGCAATAAGACGTGCCTTAAAATGCTTAATGCTTCTATTTATTCATCTTTTAACCCAAAAAAACTACTTGTTATCAACAAGATTATGATCTTGGTATGGTGGAACCAAGTCCCGGGTACCATTTTGAATGAGAGCATTGAACTTATTTATCATCATCTCATGCCAATGAGGGTATTTTAAGGCTTTTGTGTTGCAAGTGGGTTCATAAGAAATGAAGGTTGTTTCATTAATAAGTACCTGACATATCCAACATAAGGTGTCTTTGGTTTAAGACTATTGGTTTGGGACCTTGTGGTTATTCTACATGAAGTATAAATTATTGTGGTACTAGAAGTAGAACTTTGTGGGTCAACAACAAGAGATGAGTTTGAGGGAGCATGAAGCTTTGTAGTGTTTGTAACATCTACAAGATCACGTGTTATGGTTAAGTTATTTGGTAATTGATCAAATATATTAGGTGTTGCTCTAGGTGGAGAAAGTACAGTACTTGCATAATCAATTATAAAATACGTGTGTGTAGAACTTATAGATAATGGTAGGTAAACTATGTCTGACAAGGAAGGGTAATTGGAGGAATCAAGTTTTGCATATGAAAATAGTGATTCATAAAAGACTATATGTCTAGAAACATTGATTTTTCATGTAGATAAGTCAAAACATTTATAAAACCTTGTTATGAGAAACTATAACCAACAAATATGAAATTTTAAAATAAAATTAATTTTATGATGATTGTATGGTTGTAGATTAGGCCAACAAGCACAACAGAAAAACACACATGAAATAATAATTTGGTTTTTTTTATGGTAGGCCTTTTCAAAAGATGATTAATTCATCAAGACTTTTATAGGTAATCGATTGATAATGCATGTTGTTATTTGAAATACATCTTTCTAATATTATTGTGAATGACTTGAGTGTGCTAATAAAGCATAACCTATTTTAATAATTTAACAATGATGTCTTTTAACAAAACCTATTTGTTCATAAGTATAAGGGCACGCAATATGATGATTAATTCTTCAAGATTTGAAGTAATTCCTCAGACAATAAAATTCATCACCCTAATTAGTTTGAATTGTTTTAATTTTGATATCAAAATATCTTTCAACATACTTTTAAATTAAAGAAAAATATTTTCAACTCTAGATATGTGTTTAAATGGAAAAAGCCAAATGAACTTGGTGTAATAATCTAATAAGCACATATAGTAGTTGGATTTATAACTAGAAGTAACTACACTAGGTCTCATACTTCTGAAAAAATTTGTTGTAAAGGTTTGGTGGCATGATGAATAGACTTTTAAAAAGGATAAATTATGGCTTTTAGCCCTTTCACAAATAGGGTAAAATCAACATGAATTTTATTTGAGTTCAATACTTGATTGGAAATATAAAATGAAACATGTTTTAATCTACAATGTCAATAAAAAAAACTAGAATACGAACACTAATGAATGCAAAACAAGAAAGTTATTGGAGAAGTTGTGAAAAGCAACACACCCTATATTTGGTGTGACCTTTATACATGATGTTCCCCAAGTAGTCCTTAATAATTGAGAAAGTGTCATGAAATTTAAAGTAAACATGATTATTATGAGTAAATTTTTTAATTGAGATCAGATTTTTTGTTATTTGAGGTGCGACAAGAGTGTTTTCAAGAATAAAAGATTTGGAAAAGGTTGATTAAGAGGTAATATCAATATGAGCGGTAAATAATCTTAAACCATCACTAAATTGAATTTGATTAATGTCAATGTACTCTTCATCATGAATATAAAAGTTGTTGATATTGTTTGTTAGATGGTGTGTTGCTCCTAAATCAGGGTGTCATTATTAGGCAGATGAATGAGGTTGTGAATGAGCAGAAAGATGAGCTTGTGCATTGTAACGAGAAGGTGGTAGCTAGAAGAAAGGATAGTAATTTTTATAGCATGTAGATGCACTATGTCCAGACTTGCTCATAACCGACTCTAGGTTGTAGAATTATAGGGTGAAACAATACCTCTTCCAAAACTATAAGATTAGTTGTTAGAATGATGCCCCCTACCATTTATTGAAAGAAAAAAAAAATCCTCACTGCCATAATTTTCATAGGCGGATAAATGTTGAAAAGATATGGGTAAGCAGTGAGTAGTGTTGAATACATGCATCACAATTAAGTAACATAAATTAAACCTTTTTTAATGTAAGTGAATCATCACGGGTAGATATTATAGTTATAAGACAGTCATACTTTGGTCATAAACCATCAAGAATGTATGTGACGATATCATTAGATTTTAGAGGTTGTCTAGTAATGGCAAGGTTATCTGCAAGTTGTTTAATGTTCATGAAATATTTAGTTATTGTTTTAATGGTTTTGCAGGATGTAAAGAGTTTAGACCATATATAGATTGTTTGAGCTTTAGATTGAGATGAAAAGCAGTAGTAATGACCTGTTATACCTCGTAAGAAGTTGAGTAGTTGGCAATCTGTGTAAAAACTTCATCATTTAGTGATGCATTGAGACAACTCAAGATTAAATTGTCCTAAGTTTCCTAAATATCAAATAATGGATTAGAGGATTGTGTTACATTAGCAATAGTGATTTTGTTTTATGGTTGTTTAAGAGTATCATCTACATAGCCAAAAACCTTTTTGACCTTATGGGACCATGGTATCTTTCCAAACAAGATAATTTTAACAATTAAGTTTAGTGATTTTAAGGGATAAGTGGGATTGTAAAGAGGGAGTTAGTTTGTTTGAGAGCCAGATGATGTTAAGGTTGACATGATGAAGAAAAAGATATTGACGTTGATCTATGACTCTTATATCATATAAAATCTTATACAAAGTGATATAATGAAGATTTTCTCTTGTTACTTTCTAATATTAAGATGGTATGTATATGTGTGTGTATTATACAAGAGATCAATATCAGTTACAACAATATAATGAATCGGATTTCAGTAAAGATCGAGTCTAAGATTTCAGTCTTCTTTTCTTATGCATGATTATTATTTAAAAATGCATTTTTATCAAGGTTTTATATCATCATTTTACACTTAAAGTATCAATAACTCATTAACTAAAGTATGTTTTATAATAACAAGTCTGATAATATAAGATAGCTTTAATTTATGGTAAATGCTCATTTTAAATGGAGATATATCTCACAATTCAAAGGATTGATTTATATGATTAATTATTGAAAGTGAAAGGATAAAGAAAAAGCTAAGCTTAGAAAAGAGATGCTCATTCAATTCAAATTGGAACATTATTCAGTCATTGGGTCATATCTAGAGCTATACATCTTGGATTTCAATTTGGTTTATATGGCTAGAAAGCTAAGACATAGGCCTAAAACATTCATAAGAGTCCAAGACTCAATTCTGCCAATTGGAAGTCTAAATCTTAGCATCAAAAGAGAAGTCTGAATCTGTCCTGCAGCCCAGACACTGTTCAACCCATATCTCGAGTTCTATTAACCCAAATGACCTTATTCTTATTTTGTTGGAAAGCTGAGATAATTTTCCAAAACTTTCATGAAGACTATCTATTCAAATTCTGATGTTAGTAATGACGTTTACTGCAAACATAAAGATAAGGATTGTTAGCAAGTCAAAAGGTGGCCACCCACTCAACAATTAGTCATCAAATCAATAGTTCTGAATTTTGGCCTATAAAAGGAGGCATTTGCCATGTATTTAGGCATCTTGGTTGTTTAGATCAAGATCTTGCTCTTGCTCTCTTTCTTTATATTTTGTAATGTTCAAGTTTTATTCCATATTATATTTTCCTTAATCTTTTGTTTATGCTTTTCATTTCCTTTACTATACTTATATAATTATGTTCTTATCTTGTTTATCTATGTTTCTCTTCTTTATTATGTTTATCTAAGTTTATTATGTAAATGTGAAAAGGTTTCATTAATGGTGCTAGAATAGGTATAATATAAACTCAATATGGACTTCAATGTTTATATCCAAGAAAGTTTGTTATTAACATTTCTTATATTTTTATCTTAGTAATTCTTAATATCTTGCTTGTTAAATGGTAATCTAGATTTGTGTTTTATAATACTTGGTACAACAAATGCTTGGCACTTTCATAGCCAACCGTATGGTATAACCTACACATGTGCTATGAAAGGAACTTGATTTGTTGTTAACATAAGTTAACATCATGAATTCCTGATTTAAAAGTTTGGTGTTGTTTAAATAAGATAATTAATATGATCATGTTAATAATTTATAATAAGCTATTAATGACAAATCATCCGATTGGAACCTTCTTTGTGTGTGGTTTCCAGTTGAGTAATAAAAAAAGTTTATATTATACTTATTTGAAATACTATTAGTAGATCCTCTAACCTTGACAACTATTTTTATCATTGTTTAATCTTTACATGAATCTTACATCTTAAAATCCTCTTTAACTCATCATCGCCATCATCATTGTTGTTGTTATTGTTGTTTATAATTTATATAGTTAACCTCCATGTGGTTCAACCCTGATTTTGCCGGGTTATTTATTACTTTGACACTCATGCACTTGGGAGAAGACATCAACTCTTTAATCGTGTCAAGTTTTTGGCGTCATTGCCGGGGAGGTAAGTTTATTTATAAACTATTTTTTTTCACTTTTATTGTTTTTCTATTTTTTTTTCTTTCCTTCTACATTTGCATGAGAATTTGGTCATGTACATTAAGTGGTATAACCTACACCTGTGATATGAAAATACCAAGTATTTGTTATACCAAATGTTATACAACACAAATCTAGATTAACCATTTAACAAGCAATGTATTAAGAATTAATAAATAAAAATGATAAGACATGTTAATAGCAAGTTGTTTAGGATATAAGCATTGAAGTCTTGACATAATAAACTTAGATAAACATAATAAAGAAAAGAAACATAAATAAACAAGATAAAAATATAAATAAGATATAAGTTAACTAAATATAGTAAAGGAAATGAAAAGCATACACATAAAATAAAAATAAAGATTACAAAATACAAAGAAAGACAATGATCTTGATTTGAACATCAAGATGCCTAAATGTATGGCAAATGCAGCCTTTTATAGGCCAAATTTCGGAACTATTGGTTTGATGACTAATTGTTGAATGGGTGGCCACCTCTTGACTCAGTAACAATCCTTATCTTATTATTTGTAGAAAACATCATCGCTAACATCAAAATTTGAACAAATAGTCTCATGAAAATTCTGGAAAATTGTCTCAGCTTTCCAGCAAAACAAGAATGAGGTCATTTGGACTTCTAGAACTCGAGATATAGGCTAAACACTGAACAGTGTCTAGGCTGCAGGACAGATTCGGACTTCTCTTTTGATGCTAAGATTTGGACTTCCAAATGGCAGAATTGAGTATTGAACTCTACATGAATGTTTTAAGCCTATGTCTAAGCTTTCTAACCATATAAATCAAATTGAAATCCAAGATCTATAGCTCCAGATATGACCCAATGATTGAACAGTGTTCCAGTTTGAATTGAATCAGCATCTCTTTGTCTTCTTAATTTCAGTAGTTAAACTCATCAATCAATCCTTTGATTTATGTGATAGGTCTACATTTAAAATGAACATTTATCATAAATTAAAGATATCTTATATTATCACTTGTTATTATAAAACATGCTCTAGTTAAGAAGTTATTAATACTTCAAGTGCAAAATGATGATATAAAACCTTAATAAAAATGCACTTTTAAGTTCTAATCAAAGAGAGAGAGAGAGAGAGAGACTCCAGCTAGCCTACATATTTGTGGTATTTTCAAGTTCTCATCTATAAAGTCTTTTCTTCCTTCCCTTTATTTTTATTCAACTCATACATTCAACATATATAAAAGTGTGTAGAAATGGCAAGTTCCTCATGTTATCAAATAAGAAATATTTGTGTTTTTGATGGATCCAGTCTTGGAAAAGAAAATGGGTTTTTAGAATCAGCAAATCATCTTGGTCAGCTACTAGCTAAGAGAAAGATTCATTTAGTGTATGGGGGGGCAACCTTGGGTTAATGGGGGTGTGTCAAAAGCTGTATTTTTAGGAGGCATACGAGTTTTGGAGGTCGTCCCTAAAGCTTTAGCAAAAGAGAACATCATTGGAAAAACAATTAGAGAGGAATCACAGGTCTCCACAAAGTCTGATCGAATAAATACAATGTTTAACCATACTGACCCTTTCATTGCCTTATCAGGTAAGTTGGGCATATTGAAAAAGATCTTTTATTGATTCTATTCAACTAATTTTGTTTTTCTTTGTATTCTTATTTTTTATGAAATTTTTTATTGTTAAAAATCTTTTGTTGATTGTATTTAACTAATTTTGTTAAATCCTATAATACTTGTCTAAAATTTATAAGTTGACTCGAGACAAATTAATTTTTAAAAATATATAGTTTAAAATCTAATAAGTTGAATTAAAAAAATATATTAAATTAAAACAAAAAATCGATTTAAACATGATAAGTTAAACTTTAAAAATTATTAAAAAAAATTAATTTGATGTGATTAAATAATCTAATAACCATTTTTTTATTTGAAAAAAAAAAAAAAAAGGTTTTCAAACCGGTATGACGGAAGCTTTTCAATAAAGCAGTGGGAGCCATGCAACAAGAAAGTCACCTTAATTAATTTATGTTGTCTAACACGAGAGAGGCGAGTCAATATAAATTATAGATAAAGTTATTTATCACTTGACCAAATATTAGAACATGGGGCGGAGAAAGTTTTCTCCACTTGGTACGATGGGCGGTTTAAAATTATAATAACGGTAATGATTTAAAATATTTTTTATTTAAAAATATATTAAAATAATTTTTTTATTTTTAAAAAATTATTTATATTAACATATCAAAATAATCTAATTATATAAAAAATATATATTTTAAACAAGAATAATTTTAAAAATACAGTTTCACCCTTATTCCTAAACATCTTGAAATTATATCTCATATTTTCACGTTATAGCTTGAAAAATGGTCATATTAAATATCATATTTATTAACATAAAATATAATTTTTTAGAGTAAATTTTAATAAAAAAATATATTCAAATGATTTATTTTTCTCATTAGTATTTCAAAGTTATAAAAAAAATTTGAAAATTATGTATTAAAACAAACACTACCTGTCTTCCACTTATACTAATCTAATTATTTATTATAACCTAATTATTTTTTATTTCAAACTTTTGTCAAACTATATAACTAATGAGTTATAATTTAGATTGGTTTTCTTTTTAGTTTTAAAAAGGCTTTTGAAATAATAATAAAAAAACATTTGTTTCAAGTTTTGTTTTTGTATTTTATCATTTTAATTTGTTGATGTTAAAAATAATTTTTAAAAAATAAAAAATACATATTATTTTAATATATTTTCAAATAAAAAACACTTTAAAAAATAACCAGCATCGTAATCCCAAATACCCCCTTAATTGATATTGATATCTCCTCCATTCAAAAAAAATTTGACCTCTTTGATGTAATAAAAAAAACTGAAAAACTTATATTTATTATGATAAAAATAAGAAAATTAGCTTTCTTGTTGCTGTAAAGGGAAATTGTTGATCATAAGCATGGTTATGCAAATAAGAAATAAATTATGGAAAATTGAAGTTTAGATTGTCATTTGTATAAGCACACATTCTTTAATATTTTTAATAAAATAAAATAAAAATATCAATTGGAAAGAAATCATTTAACACAGGCTGCGTGTAATTGACTAAATTTATAAAATTTGAAATTACAATTGAATAATCAACACAGACATAAAGATTTTTTTTCAAAAAAGGATTTCGCCAAATAAAGTCATTTTTTTAATTAGGACTAATTTAATATTTTATTCCCTTTTAACTTAATTAAGACTCTTCTAAGCCTTTTGAAACCTATAATATGTAGGTATTCTATTTATAATGAAGTTTCGATGACTAAGATTTGCATAATTGTTTTTTTCTGAATGGTGGATGCTCGTAATATACATAACATCATATGCATTGATCTGAATTTAAGATCATTGGCCTTATTATTTTTTTAGGGCAATTAAAATTATGCATGGAATAAAGAGGATGGATAATTATTTATTCATTTATTTAAATAATTATTCGATCTTGCATAATCCTATATAATCCTATTAGTTGAATCGAGATAGGTTAATCTGAGAAATTTATGTCTAAAATATAATCAATCTAGATTTTAAGTTATTTTGAGAAAGAACTCTTACATGATAAATTTCAGTTGTAATATGATTAACTAAGCTAGCTTGAATTGTAATGTAGTTAATTATTTTAATAAAAATGATTAGTTGAAGATGATTTAGTAATTTAATAACTATTTTTTTTATAAAAAAAAAAAAAGAAGATAAGTTTTCAAACAGGCATAAAGAGGCGGCGAGTCGGTACAAATTATAGAAAAACTTGTATATCACATGGCCAGTGATTAGAACATACAGTGGAGGACCTACTTTCCTTTTCATGCTTTAGAAATGAATTCGGGCTGGGAGTGCTTTTTAAAAAATTTTGAAAATTTTTTATTTTTTATTTTGTTTTAAATTAATATGTTTTTGATATTTTTAAATTATTTTGATGTGAAATAATTTTTTAAAAATAAAAAAATATTATTAACATATTTTTCTAAATAAAAAACATTTTAAAAAACAATAACAATAATATTTTCAAACACCCTCGGATACGCTTGGAGATTTGTCATGTCACACCGATCTCGACATGGCTATATGATTCCAGCTCAGTCGACATGATTTTATATTCAGTAGTTCGCTCCACGGCTCCATTCCCTCGCTAGCAGGATGCCAGCAGTGATGCAGCTGGGAGGTGGGGCTGAAAAGTACACAGCTGGGTCATGAGTTGGCTAGTTGAATCACCGGAGTTTTACCAGGTTAATTCTTATCTTGTTTTTAATATTTTTTAATGTTAGTGTTTAGAGTAATTTTAATATATTTTAATTAATTTTATGAACCTGAAATTATTTACCATGTAAATTTTTAATAATTTTAAAAAAATTCAAACTCATAATAATTAAAAAACAAATAAAAAACCTAACAAGTTAATCTATCTCAGAGCCCTGCAACTTGCCACCTTCACCGTTCAAAAAGAGAGGGGGCAAAAAACTTCTTGCTAGCCCACCAAGGCCTTGTGCTCTTGAAAATAATGTTGTTGTTTTTTACGAAGAAAATGATGTTTTTGAAAGGGGAAAAGGGGACAGATTTAGCGAGTGAGCCAATATAGAGAAACAAGATGAGTAAAAAAAATAAAAAAATTGTTAACCCTCTGCACCATGAAAGGTCAAGTCAGCTTTAATTTTTCAAGAAAATGATTCCATGTCTATCTTATAGGCTTATTATTATTTTGAAAGCGTTTGGAAATATAAACTAACCATATTTTAAAAAAAAAAATAATTTTTTTTTAATTTTCTTTTTATATTTTGAATCATTTTTAATGTGATAATCTTAAAAATATTTTAAAAAAATAAAAAATATATTATTTTAATATATTTTAACATAAAAAACACTTTAAAATACAATAATAACCACACTCCTAAATATATCCTTCCAATAGCCTCAGGTTTTAGTGAATCAAATATAATAATTATAAGTAGAAATTACTGGCATATATAAAGTAATTCATCCTATCCACTCTGACTCGTCAAATCTTGTCTCTGCCTGCTGTTTTCTTGGTGTAGGTTTGTGATTGCTATAGAGGGCATCCAAATTATCCTCCGTATTTCCAACGATTGGCCTGGGCTCATATAAACTACTCTCCTGCAATATATTCATTTTCACTTTCAATTGTGCTTCAGATTTATAAATCTTATTAATTAAATCCGAAACGTTTCCTATATCTTTTAATCATATCCTTTTATCCAGGGTGAATATTTTCGTATAGTTTTCATTTAAAAAATAACCACATTAAATTTTTTAAACCAAGTAAAAGAAGCTGTTGAGAGAGAAAAAAACAACTATCTTTCTTATTTTTATTTGAACCAGTTCGATCGATTTATTTGGTTTCAACCTTCTAAAATTAAAACATGACCAAACCGAATTGTTTTTAAATCTTTCTAATTGATTTTTTTTTCATATTTTTTTTTTTGTTTTCTCGATTTTCAATTAGCTTTGAAACGTTTTTCAAAAACTAATTCAAACGTTCTCAAGCAAGTTTCTTTGTTATAATGTTCATCAATATTACTGTCAAGGTCTTACCAAACCTAATCTTTATCTTTAGAAAGACCTCTGATTACAAGGTCATGTTAAGGGGGGGTGGGACTTGGGAGAGCTACAGAGTATAATAATATAACACACAGTCAGGTTCAGCTGGCCATGTTTGGTGCTTAACCTGGATCATTACAGTGAAACGAAAGAGAGTTTTCGAAAAAGACTGCAATGACCCGTTTGGTACCCTTCTCTTTCTATAGACACTTTAGTTCTGCCTTCACTCTATTCGCCCTCCTCAAAATTGGAGGAATTAGGCCTTTATTTGTGATACTGCACCTTTTTTTCTTAAAAAAAATAAAAATCTAGCGGTTTGGGTGATTCACCCACTCCGACACACCTCAAACTGTCCAATACCTGCCTCTAAACACAACTCAATATATTTTTTCAAGTTCCAAAGAATCACACACCACCTACTTGCATGCACACCTTGTGCACTACAAAATTTCTGTGCAGGAATGGCACTCACCTGCATACCTACTCGTGCGAACGGAAGCACCCAACCTCTTCGAGCGTGTTTGACATTATTGTAGCGATTGCTTTTTAAATAGCTTTTCGTGCTGAAATACATGTCAATAATATTTTTTTTATTTTTTAAAAATTATTTTTGACATCAGCACATCAAAACGATTCGAAAGGTACAAACCGCACTTAATTTTAGCAAAAACAAAAAATTGAAATTTGCCAAAACACAAGTTGCAACGCAGAAACAAACAGTGCCTTCATCAATAGCACAATAACTAGCACTACAAATCAATGATGAGA
Source organism: Populus tomentosa (assembly GCA_018804465.1). NCBI lineage: Eukaryota > Viridiplantae > Streptophyta > Magnoliopsida > Malpighiales > Salicaceae > Populus > Populus tomentosa. Next base: position 12,848 of record JAAWWB010002063.1, read on the forward strand.
ATCAACCTCTCCACCAACAATATTTATTTCCTTCTGCTTATAATAAGATCGTTCTTCATCATTATTTTACGCATCACAAAGTATTTGCAACATCACTTTCCACGTTTCATGTTTCATGAGGTAAGATGACGGGAAAAAAGTATATAAATACTTCTAGTCACCAGATAAGACATTTAAGGTAAATTCACGTCATTTAAATTTATTCAAGAGCTTCACACTAGTTCATTCAATAATCACAAACTCATCATTATCTTCATTATATTTCTCTTTTCTGTACATTATTTATCTTTTATATTTACTAAAACATTTTTTATTTCAACAAGGAGCTTGTTTTCTAGGGACAACGAAAACTAGAGGAAAAAAATTCTTCGCCCTTTTTTAGCCAAGTGAATTAATGTGTCCTAAGAAAGAATTTGTCGCCCTTTTTTAGCCAAGTGTTTTAATGGTAAATGCACATTTACAAGTAAATCCCTGACATTTCCCCTCTAAATTTTGCATTATTTTCTGGTCCCTCGTAATGAATAGAGTTGGTTAAACATGTCTCCTTCAGTGCAGATAAGGCAGTGGAACACGACCCGGAAGAAGGCAATGCTTGTTGATAGCTTGATGCTGCTCCACTCTTTTGCTTTGGCATTGCCATACAAGGGAGAGATGGCTTGGAAGAGACAAGCATCGGTGAAGCTTTATCATGAGACAGAACCCATCCTGACAGATGAATAGAAATTACCTGTAAAAAAGAAATCTGCATTCCGCCAAAAAATTTAGTTAGCCAATCTGCTCACGCACAACACTGTGCAACTGCCGCTATGCATCCAAGCAACCCTGGTTTAACTTGACCTCAAAAGCAGCTTCACTAACGCAGACACACCTTTGGAAGGAGGAAAGAAAGGGAGGAGAAGAGGAAGAAGAAGAAGAAGAAGAAGGAAAAGGAATAAGGCACCAGGTTTTAAAACATATTATTACAGTTACACAAGTATTGACTTCAGACAGGTGCATCCAATTGAGTTATTAACAACAGTCCCAAAATTCCATGACTGGTGGAAGGCTTAACAGATAGGTGGTCTCTACTGACTGCATACCTTCATTTACATCAGTAAATATCAACAATCCTGTCATTGATCTCGGCAGCTCCAATGGAAACATCACATATAACCTGCATGTATTTGGGGTATGACCGCCCACCACACCATCAAACATAAATAAATGCTTAACCTATTATCAACCTATCTACCACATATACTATAAGTTCACACCTTGAACAATGATGAAAGGAGATGAAAACTGTAAATGGAAATAGCATTAAATCATGTAGGTTGGGTATGAACACCAGAACTACAGTAAGGTTTCATTTTATCATTCGCCGGTCATGCTTATGATCCAAAAAACACTAATATAGCAGGTTCACTAGTTAAATGCCACAGCAATTATGTAATAAGACATTACTTTATACCACTCCATCAAAGGACCTAAGACCAAAGATGTATATGAAATCATATATATATATATATATATATATATATCACGCAAAATTTAAAAGAAGCAAGAAGAAAGATAACTGAGAATAGAAATAATTCCTCAAATAAACATTTTTATCAAAAAAAAAAAGTCCACAGTTAGCAATAGAGGTAGTAATAGTCCAACATACATCTAGCAGTAATAGAAGCTTGCTAGAAAGATTGAATGGTTGATGCAGATGACAGCAGAACACCGTTTGAAACATATAATCCTTATCATGAGTCAGCTCGGGCCTTAAAGACTCTAGTTCCAACATGTTACAAGTGAACCTGCAAAAGATAAACAAACACAAAGTGCTCATATTTACGAGGAGCCAAAGCTGGCAGAAAAATCCAACAACCAAAGAACATTTTAAAAATCTTCTATAAGAATCGCCCATCATGCAAGCAAAGGCTGATTCTGCAGGATTTAAGTTCATGCATCTCTGCGAGCTTCTCAGATTGGATCTTCTCAGATTGAAGCATGGCACAAGCACAGGCTGCCTATGAAATACAGCTTCTCTACCGAGCCTTCTAGGCTCTGCTGTCTGTCCTCAAGAATTAACCTCGGTTCTCTAACGGTCTTCAAATTCTGTAAACCAGGCAAACGATCTAAGCTAATTAAAGGTCAACAACAACATTGAAAAAAAACAAAATTTCTCACAATGGTAATCATTACCATTCCAGTTCAGCTGTGGGATGCTCAGCTTTCAGTAACAATGGTTCTTCATTGCTTAAATTCAGCACACATATGCCCCCCATTACCATGTCTTCCACCTGTTCCTTTGAATCACAATCTTTACATTTATCTTTGTCTGTAAAACAATTTTCTTCCTCATTGGCATCTTCTGTTTTGTCCAATGTATGCTCATGACGAATTTCATTTTCTTCTCTTTTTATATCCTCATCATTTGAGTGGCGCTTGTGTTCTGTGGATTTTGATCTAGAGTGCCTCCTACGTTTTGATTTATTTTCCTCTGAACTTCTTGGAGATCTGATATGTTTATCTTCAGCTGATACTGACCTTCGTCTACTGCAGTGCTTAGACTTTTCATCTTTATTTTCATCTATCCTGTGATTGGAACGCCGCTTGCCTTCTGGAGATATTGGCCTGGAGTGCCGTCTGTGCTTTGACTTGCTCTCATCCCTACCTTTTGGGGATGACCTACTTCTTCTGTGATGATTTGACTCAGCAGATATTGACCTAGACCGCACTCTATCTCGATGCTTTGTTTTTTTATCCCTGCTTTCATTTCCTCTCTCCTTGTAACAGTGCCTATCATCAACAGATTTTGACCTGGACCTCCTATCACGATGCTTCAGCCTCCTATCCTCAGTTTTGTCCACTTTCTCATAATGGCGTTTAACTTCCACAGATTTTGACCTGGACCGGCTTCTGTGATTCAATTCATCTTCATCTGAACTTCTATGGGATGGCCTCCTGCCATGGTGTTTAAGCTCCACAGATAATGACCTAGATCTCCTCTCGTGTTGCTTTGACTTTTTATCTAGGATTTCATTCACTCTGTCATTGGACTCTTCCACAGATTTAGACCTAGAGCGTGAGTGCCTTCTGTATCTAAGTTTGCTATCTGAGATATTCCTTCGGGATAACCGACGTCCCCCATGACTCCTAGGTGATCTTGAACCACTGTCTGCTGCTTTTCTTGATCTTTGAACTGAGCTTTCTTGGCGACGTTTTGGCGAGCCTGAATCATCTCTGTAGGACTTTCTTGTTTGAGGGCTTGCACTCCTGCTTCTACTTCTCCTTGAAACAGGTGAATGACGACCACGTGATCTATCCGAATCCTGCCTTCTCATTCTATCAACAATATCTCTACTATCTCTATATGATCGCCTTCCATAGTTATACCTTGAGTGATAGCGAAATATCAAGGGAGACCTAGATCTACGGTCTCTATTGCGGCGAGATGGAGGTGAGTAAGAAGGTGACTTCAACCTTCTTTGATAATTAATTGGTGATCTGGACTTGGATCTAGACCTTGCTCGAGGTGGGGATGGTGACCTGCAAGAGGCAGTAAACTCATCAGTGGAGAAAAAAATCATGGAATATATCCTTCAAGTTTTAATTAGGGTTACCTAGTTTGTTTATCAAGCAAATTGAAAACAATCATCACACACAATCATCAAACGATTCTCATAATTCCATGCTTAAGTGAAAAAAGATACAAAGGTTTGCGTTTATTAACAAAAACCTAAACAAGAAGGAGAAGTTGTTAATGTAGCTCTAGGAACACATCACTATTCATGGAAATCATGATTTGATGAAATTGCCCCTAGCCCAAAAAGCCTTCACACTAAACATTGGAGGCAATGTGGTCTTTCACTGTGATATAATTGTTGCAGGGTTAGGTTAGTAAATTCATTTTTTTGCATGGTAAATTTACTAATTACCCCTACAATTAAAAAAAAATACAATGCCTTTCAATCAGGAGGGTTATAGTCTTTTCAATTATTTTTGAAATAGTTAAATTACTTTGTTAATCGTGAAGACATAATCAACATAACTCTCTCATAAGGATTTTTGTCTCCTTTATCATTGGTTTTATTGTTAATTTGAAGGTTACTCAAGGGCATTATTGTAGTTGATGATCATATATTAAATATTTATTAAAAATAAATCATATGCACGCTCTAGTGAATGGATAGCCATTGTGCCCTTTGAGTGGCACGTGTGGGCTTGTCCAACCACTAAACACCAATTTCCATGATGGGGTGGCACGTGCACTAAAGGTGCCTCTGGTTTGGCATATGCAACAACCATTTATTTTTATTTTTATTTTTATTTTTCTCTTTCTCTTTCTCTAGTTTGACATCAACCCCTACAAAAAATCATACCAACCCTTACAATTTATGTTTCTTTCACACTTGGTCATTGTTATTTTATTACTATTTTTTAAAATTTTGAATAATCTATTAAATAACAAATGTTTTTCAATTTCACCCATTGTTTTTTTTATTGCAATTTACTTTGCTTGGGATTATTTTTTGGATTGTTTTTCTTTTATAATTTCATCTTTCTTAGGTTTTTTTTTCTATTAATTTTTTTCCCTATTTTTTTTATTGCTATCTTTTTTGCTTTGACAAGTTTTTTATATTGATATTTTTTACATGATTTCATCCTTCAAAATTAAATTGATTAGGGGTTAAGCTTCTTGATTGAACCCGAGTCCAGGATTTCACAAGTTGTGAATTTTGTAGAAATTACTCAGGATTAGAACAGATTTAAAAGGATCACTCGGGCTTACTTGATTTTTCCTCTTTTTTTAAGCTTTATGTTTTCTTATTTTCATCTTTTTTTCTTCTTTGTTATTTTGTACGGTTTGCATTATATGAGGTTAGTCTCAAGTTCATGACCAGAGTTATTGATTTCAAAATTTAACGCGGGTTGACCTTTTTTTGTCCTTTTTTAAATTGATTTATTATAATTTCATCCTTCAACATTTTATTTATTAGAAATTAGTCTTCATACTTTTTTTCCTTTTCTTTCTATTAGGTTATCTCGATCTTGTGTCTATGGTCACGAGGTTAGTAGGTTAATTCGAGTTGGCTCATGTTTTTTTCCATTGCTTTTTTTGAATTGAAGTTCTCTTTTTATTTTCATCCTTCATCATTAAGCTTGTCATTAGGTTGTTAGATAATTAAACTTCATTATTCTATTCAGTTTGCTTTTAAACACAGTTACTCTAGTATCATGACCGAGTCAAGGATTTTGCATCTTGACCTGAATGGGCTCGAATTGAGTTTTTTCAACCTTTTTTTACTTATATTTTCTTCTTGATTTTCATCCTCCAACATTTTATTTGCTAGAGATGGAGCACCAACTTTCTCATTTTTATTTTTCTTTCTATTAAGTTATCATGTTCTCATTTGATTTATTAGGAAAATTGATCTTTGAACTTTTTTTCCTACTTTTATTTCTACAAGGTTATCTCAATCTTATATTCACGATCGCAGAATTTGCGAGCTAACTTGGTTTAACTAGTTTTTTTGTTTCTTTTTTTTTAATTTTTTTTTCAATTTTGTCCTTCAACATTAGATTGTTTGATTCTCTAAATGGGCTTAGGTCAAGTTCTTTTTATTATTTTTTTTGTTGTTATTTTTTTTTCAATTTCTTTATTATGGTTGCCTTTTTTATTCATATTATTTAAATTACCAATTGAACTGACTCGTGTCTTGGATTTATTTTCCTTGGCATTTTTTTTAACATCAGAAAAAAAATTGATTGGCCTGTGACAGAGTGCAAGCCACTAATCTAGTTAAATAACTATTGCAATTGCAATTGATAAGCAACCAATTGGTCCTTCATCAACTCAAGCAACTTAGTTCTGACAAAAGATTTCATGAAGGCTAATGGATAAGGATATGGATACGGATATGGATGGAGAGAAAGAAAGAAAGCCATGGTAGTACAAGATCATACTAAGACAACCTTGTGCTCCTTTCTTGTACCATGTATCTCAAATAAAAAAGAGAAAGGAGAGGGAGAACCATAGCAAATAAAAACAACAGGTAATCTAACTCATGAACCTCATATGGAAGACTCGTTGCAGTATTTATGTATTCAAAATCTTAATGTAAGGCAAAACCAAAGAATATTGATACAAACTATCAACAAATTATCATCGTTGACCTACTTTAAAAGAAAGCAAGAGACAGGGTGACGTACTTGGTTTCTGCTTTTGTTTCCTCTTCTCCAATGATAAGCCCATCAGCTTTTAACTTCTTACTTATTTCTGCAGCTCTAGCTGCTGCTAACTCTGTTGCAGACTTCATTGATGCAGCTTTGTTAGCTGCCTGCTGCGCAGTCATAGTTTGTTGCATAATCAAAGCCTGTTGAAATTGCATCTGTTGCATGGCAACAGCTTGCTGCATCATCATCGGTAGAGAAGATGAAGCAAGTGAAGAATTCGAAAGAGGTTTCTGAGGAAGAGATTTAGCCATCTCAACGTTCAAAGGCCGACCCCCAACATCCATGTTGTTCAAGGCCAAAGCAGCAGTTGCTTCTTCAGGTTTCGAGTATTCTATGTAAGCAGAGTGTTTTGAATCGGCAATGGCACATTCAACAACTGTGCCACAAAAACTAAACAGCTGTTTCAGCTGTTCCACTGTCAGAAGCGGGCTGAGATTACTAACATGGAGTGTTTTCTTCAGTGCATCCTCCTTCCGAGCTTTGTCAGGCGAGCCTGGCAAGAGGATAAATGCTCAGCAGTAAGAACTTTGGACAAAAATGAAAGGAAAAAAAATACTTAAACCAAAGCACGGCACAAGTAAAATCAATAACTTAAGTAATGGGAAAGAAAAGGATCCATAAAAGCTATCTGATACATGCATGAGCAGCTAATAAGAAGAAGAAAAAAAGGATACCAGATGAATCTTTGGCTGACTGAGCTTGTGCTTGCACCTGAGCAGCATGAGCTTGAAGAGCTTTGGCAGCAACAATAGCCTGAGCAGCAGCCATTGCAGCTGCCGAAGGCGCCATAGGCGCATGACTAAGAGTCCCCATTGTAGTTGTTGGGGCTAACAAAGTCATGAGTAAACTGTGTGGAGGGTGGCCCAACTTGCAATCCATTTTTGCACACCGGCCATAGAGGTACTCTCGACAAACTTCCCCAAGTGATGCTCCAACTCCAGGCAAAATCGCACCACCTGAAGCACCTGAAGCAATGCCTGGAGTCATTCCTAGGAATGCAGGGAATGCCCCTGAAACACTGGCTGAGTAATTTGGCATGTTGGGCATGGTCTGATTCACAAGGTTTGGAAACGTAGTTGTAGGAGCCATACCCAGCAAACCTCCAGTTGAAGTGCCTGTTAACATGACAACAATTTAATACCTAAAAGTGTTAAAGAAGAATAGAAAGAATAAATGTACAAAGAACAAGTCGGAGACAATTTGAGGATAAATTGGATGGTGAGGAAACACGACTGATACAAACAGTTTTCCTCGATCTCAAAATTATTAGAGACCGTTTAACCATGAAAATCATCCTCAATTAACTTTTCTTACTTTAACAAACCACAAAAGAAAATATCCCCATAATTCCTACACTTCCATGCAAAAGAAATTGCACATGCCCATATGCATAAATAAACCAAATAAAGATAGGTAACAAACATCAGGAACACATTATCATAATAGATTAACAGTTAAGATTTTCAAAATTTTCCAAAGTATCAAAACAGTATGACTCCAGTTTAAACTAACCCCCTCCCCCAAAACGTACAAAAGGATCAAGACACCACATACTCAAAAAATTGCAGAAATGAACAACAAGAACAAACAACACCGAGAATAGCCCATATGTTAGTGCCATCTACATGCTGCCGATAAGGGTGTTGAAATGATAGACAAATACCTATAAACAAACTCATTACTGCAATCAACATTACCAGGCACTGTATAACTAACAAAAAAAACACAAAATTCCATAGCCGTAAATATATACACCTGCACTGAAGAACACAGGGAAAGGACTCCCCATAATAGCTTTCCCATTACACTCAATAGTAACCATATAATTCCCTCTTTTCGGCACCACATACGAAACCGTGTAAGTCCCATCTCCCATATCCTTCACAACCCCATCCTGCTCCGTTCCCCCAACTCCCACTCCTGGCGAAACCCTAACCCTAATCACCGCGCCTCCGTTCGGGACTTTCCTCCCGTCCGCATCCTTAGTAACAACCACAAACGTAGCTGGTGCACACGCGGTCCCACCAGCAATGCCAGCACCTGCCGCCGTGCACTTCCCGGGGTCAACTGGTCCCACTGGCTTATTAGCCAAATCTTTCTCCGCGTCTTCCTCCTCGGAATCCGAATCGACAGCTTTTTCACCCTTATCTGATAATACTTTGAATGTCGCGTCGAATGCGGCTTTTGCTGCCGCGGTGTTTTCTGCCTCGCTTTTTAGTTTCGCTTCCTCTGCTTGCTTCATCCATATTGGTTTGGCAGCTGAATTATTGGTGGTGGTGACGGCGGCAGTAGTGGTTGTGGAGTTGTTTCGATCCGTCATCGTAAGACCCTAATTTTGCCTGGAGGCGAGAATTTGGGTTTTTTAGGGACCGATTGGTGATAGCGTTGATGAGAGCAAGGGGAAAGGGAAAGTTAGTAGTTGTTGTTTTTTATCTTGGAAGAGAACTAGATATTTACCCACTTTACGCCGCAGTTCCGATAACATCCTTTTTTTTATTTTATTTGATGTTAATTGATGCATTTATATTTTTAAAAGGAAAAAAATAATGTTAAATAAAAAAATAAAATGTTTAGTAGTAAAAAAAATAAAAATAAAAAATATTGTTAATTTATTAAGTTTGGTTTCAAGTCATTTGATCAAAATTAAAAAAAATTAAAATTCAATTTTAAACTAATAAAATGTTGAATAATAAAATTAAAAAAAATAAATTAAACATATAAAATGATAAAAAAATATATATATAACAATTATAAACCATAAAAAAGCTTGAGTTTGCTAAGTCAACTTGTCAATCCATGAGTTAAATTATGAAATCAAAATAACTAGATATATAAAAAAAAAAAAAAACTCACAAGACCCTGTTTTAAAAAACCAATGTTGAATTATTAAACAAGAAAATATAAGTCCAAAAAAAAAAGATGTCAACCCTTTGTTGTGGATCATTTGATTATAAGCATCACATATAAAAATATCATCTAGGTCAATTTTTAATATATCAAAATATTAAAATTTTAATTTTTTAAAAAAATCAATAAAACAAAAAGATCCAAAAAAAAACTGTAATTAAAAGTCAAAAAAAATATATGAGCCCACATTGGTTAACCTATCAAACACGCGTATCGGGTCATGACATTAAAATAACCTTGTAAAATAGAAAAAAAAAAAACATCGATTATAGTTTTTAAAAAATCAACGTCAAATAATGAAATTAAAAAAAATAATGTGAACCCGTGCTAACTTGCATAACTTGTGACCCGAATCATTTTGATCATAAGCATCAAAAAATAAATAAAGAAACATGAAGCTTACATCTTAACAAGTAAAATGGCAAAATATGAAATTGAAAAAAAAAATCAATCATAAAAAAAATATTTTAAATAAAAAAAATGAGAATTAAAATAATGAAAATCAAATTTTTAAAAAGAGAGATAGAAAGAAAAGGGGATGGATAATTTCGAATTGAATGGTTAAATTGAAAAAAAAAAAACTTCGCAAGAAGAATGAGGAAATAAATTAAAAAATATATATATAATAGATTAAAAATCTTGATTAAATGATGAAATTAAAAACAATTAAAAATTTACAAAAGAGAAAAAAAAATTCAGGAGCAAATTTGAAAAAACTAAAAATTAAAAAATTAGATTGAAGAATGAATCTAAAAAAAAAAAAAAAAATTTTGCTAAAAAACCAAGAACAAAGAAATACAAATAAAAAGAATGGAATTATTACTTGGATATCCCAAACTAAAGGACTACCCTCAAATTGCCAAGCGTGGATTTGGAGGAAGGAGAAAGGTGGTGGGGGGGGAGGTTATTGACGCCAAACTCCATGGCCTTTGGCCACACACACCACTTATATGAGAAGGCAATGCTAAGAATAATCAAACATCGCCATATAAAGCAACGTTTGATCATTGAGTGGCTTCACACACATTGATATGTGCAAAGTATGCATTAACAACTTCTTTCAATTATATTCTTATATATTTAAATTACATAATTACCCATGCACCTAACCTAAAAATTACAAAAAATTTGAGCACAAATATAAGAATGTCCCTTAACATAAATTTTAGAAAATCCAAACCTAATAGCATGAACGTGATTCTACTACTCATAAAATGGAAAAAAAAAAAAAAGTTTGATTTTACAAGGGTGCGAGAGTGGAATTTTAAATATAAGGGTGTAAGGGTTATTTTACTGTGCACCGTAAAATAAAAAAGATGTTATTGCCCTTTTAATTTTTTTTTTTATAACAAGTAGAATATTTTGAAATTACTAAATTACTCCCAACAACAATCGTTTTTTGGTTTTGTTTTCAAGGGCAAAATAGATTTTTTATCCTAAAGTTTGAATAAGCCATTCATTTCATTCACCTTTTCACTTTGGTGTCATGCCTTTCGATCCTGTCCTTCCTTGTCAATCTTATCAGGTAAATTTATTAAATATCTATGTAAATAGGTAAAAAAAGAGTCATTGACAATAATTAGAATCGAAACTAAAAAAAATAAAAGGATAGATATATGTTAAGATATTTGATCTTGTAATATGAGATATTCACCTTGTTGTGTCTATTAAATTTGTTTTTTAAAATTATTTTTCATTCAATCAAACAACAATATAAATAAAAACACGCATGAAGCTTATTTAATAAAATACCATGTAAGGTGGCACATTATGATTTTTTTAAAAATTTTAAAATACGAAGTTCGTGCATATAAAATATAAAAAACAATTTAGACGAATCAAAATAATATCTTGAAAAGTTAAATATACATAAAACATTTTAGGAAAAATCAATCAAAAATGCTAAATAATCAAAATAAAAAATCACAAATGAGGAATATTAACTAAAACATAAATTTAAACATTATTTTTAAAAATACATATGAAAAAAGGTATCAATTAAAATAAAAATAAAAATTAGAATAGGAAAATAGAAAAAAGACATTGATAGTCTAGGTGATGCAGAAGCATTTTTTTTTTTTTAAAAAAAAACAACTCTAGTTACAAGCCTGATCAAGTTTAATGTTCGTTCTATTTGAATTAGATGATAAAAAAGGCAACAATAATAAAAAGGATAATTTTTTTATAAGAACAAAGTTCGCAATGGCTTGGGGAAAAATTCTTGTAAGTATTAAATTGAATAAAAAAAAGTAAAAGAACAACAATTTAAGTTAACATGGTAGATATATATCCGTGTAATGGGGGGAAAGCTAACCACAATTGACATGCAAAACTTATGTCCTAATTCATAAGACCATGATAACCTAATAGAAAAGAAATTGAAGATAATCATATAACTATATTAAAAAAAAATTACATAGAATGATGAAATTGAAAAAAAAAAAAAGCATAAAAAGGTATAAACCCGCATTAAATTTTCAAACTCATAACCTAGATCATTAGATAATAAATGCCATAAATGAAAAAACACGAAGCCTAACCCTTAAGAAAACAAATATTGAAAGATGAAACAAAGAAAAAATCAATCACATAAAATGATATAAAACAAACAATTTTAATTAAAAGAATGAGGGTGAAAATTGAAATAAAAAATAAATTAGAGGGAAACAAAATTTTTATAAGTGGAGGGTTGAATTGGAAAAAAAATAACTTTAATAGAAGGAAAATAAAATACAAAAAATGAGGTCCAAATTAAAAAAATCAATACACCATGAGCTTTGATTAAATAATAAAATTAAAAATCAATAAAACTTTAATAAAAAAGGGCCAATTAAAAACACTAAAAATAAAAGAATAAAGACTGAATTAAAAAAATAATACATGAAAAATAGTAATTTAGGAATTAAATTGAAAACAAGCAAAATTTTTATAAAAATTCAATAAATTAAGTTAAAAATAAAAAAACAAGAATTAAAACTAAAACAATAAAATATACTTTTTCAAGGAGGAAAAAGAAAAAAAGAAATGAAAAACGAATACAAGCGAT
>JAAWWB010002062.1:0-25003 GCA_018804465.1 Populus tomentosa
TTGGTGTTGGGAGTACTTATAAGCGGATAAGATGATCCAGTTGGTTTAGGAGGTTAGCACGAATTTATAAACCCTGAAAATAACTTTCCCTTATAGTCTTAGTATTATAAATCAGGAGTAACATGACTGCATCCTATAGTACTATTATGGTGTCTTGTTTTGGATCCTAAGGGGGTTTGCTCATAAGAAAAACATAGAGAAGGTAGGGTTATGATCAAAAGATAGTTAGCTTTCTTCTAAATCAATAGCTTGTATGCATCATATAATCAAAATAAAAATAAATATATCAAATAATCAATTTATTCTAATAATTTAAATTTTAAAATGAAATTTTAAAATATAATTTATTATTTTCTAACATATATTTTCAAATAAAAGTTCTTTGTACTTAAAACCAGAATATACTTATATTATTTTATATTTAATTTTTATCAAATAAATAAAAATAATAAGATTTGAATTCGTGACCAAGTCATAAAAATTCTAATACTATATTATATTATTTATATTATTTTTTTATAAAACGAAAGATGAAATGACAAAAACAAGATATGCTCAAAACATAGAAAAGAGAGGGCCCGCGGTCGCAGTCCACGTTAGGACCATTGAACATCAAGCTCAAGACTAGGACCCATCAGAACCACTCACCGCAACATGAAGAAGATCCGATACTGAAGGCTTTGAATGCAAATTGCCGTCGAAGGGAGGGCTCTTCCTTCAGTATACCGCCTGGTTTAGTGGATTACTTAGGCAAGGCTTGGCCACATATGAGACCGAAAGCATTTATAATCCTACGCAGGATAGGAACAAGATTCAGTGTCATATACTATTCCAATTATCACAGGTAGAAATATGAAATCAAGCTGTGGACGGAAGCTCGCTGGCATTTATTAAGCTTTAATCTCCTTCCGATTCTTTTATTTGGCCCATCTTTAGTGCCCCATGGAGCAGGATACCACTGCTTCAAATATTCAAACACGTAGCCAAACATCATTTCTCTTCTATTCTTTTCCTGCTTTAGAATGCGATTCTCGAAATCTGGACAAGCTGCGATCCTTGTTTCCACGATGGACCTGTTATCCGTCTTGAGGTCGTTTTAGTATCAATGTGTAAAGCCTACGAGCTCGGCTTTCGGACAAGGAATGTGTCTGAAAAAGCGGTGTTTTTAACATTTTTTTAGGAGTACCCTTTACAATTTCTTAAAGCGATAACTCAACTATAAATACATCAACTTTTAACATTTTTTTTATTAGTTGTCATTGTTAATCTTCTAATTTTAATAATGATTTAATTTTTATATTAATTTTACATTTTAAAGTTTTCTTTAACTTATTATTGTTATTTTTATTCTTATTATTTATAATTTATATAATTAATTTTTTTTATAATTTGATTTTAATTTTACCAGATTATTTATTATTTTAACACTCTTATATTTAAAAAAAAATATCAACTTTTTAATTGTAATTTTTTAATTATGTCAGTGTCACTTTCATATCTAGAGTTCTTTGACAGAATTACGTCAATGAATGCTAATATATTGAATCTAATTTTGATTTAATTCAATCAAAGCTTTTTCTCATAAAAATTTGTAATCAAAGCTAGGTAGAGTTAAATCTTTCATGCTGATTATAGTTCAATCTAATTTTTTAAAATTATTTTTTATTTAAAAAAATATTAAACTAATATTTTTTAATAAACTGATATATATTAAAAAAACTCATTATTGCAGAGACAATAGAATTCCTGCTTTTGCTGTCAGGACCTACCCTGGCTGCTTTGCTTTCTACACTCACATCACCGATAGGTTCAGCAGCCATATATATATTTAATTAGTAGGATTACTTGCTTTGAAATTAAAGCATAAAGAGTATCCGATGCAAGTAACCAATTCACATCACATCATAGGCAAAGGATAAATTGTGTAACTTGCATTAAAAAATAAATAAATAGTGAAGTAACACAGAATAAATTATTTTTAATGAAATAATATGTTTTGGTGATGTCATTGTTGATAAATGTAATATTTTAATAATATCTTGTTTTAAAATCGTGATATTTGTCTAAATATCACTGCTGTGAATCTTGATATTAATTATTATTTTGTATTTTTTAATTTGAATTTAAATTTTAATCCATGTAGTGTTTTATAAACATGATATTTTAAGTTGTGTTTTTAAATTGAAATATTTAGTATATCATATCTTGAGGAGTACATTATGTATAAACATTAATCTGAATTATATTCTGATGAATAATTACACATACCTGCAGTGTGAAAAAATAAGAAACAAAATATGTGATAAAATGCATCACGATTTTCAATTTCGACGTCGCTTTATAGAAGATTATTATCTTGGCAGCGTATCTTCCTTTATCATTTGAGAAATGGACACGTACATGTAAGGACATGCTACCTTATAATAGGCTTCAAGAAAAAGGGCTAGATTCCCTCCCGAAGGGACGGGCCTTGGTCCAGGAATTTGCATGTTCTAGAAGTAAAGAGACAAGTAGAATTAAGAATAAAAATTGCACTAGAGTTCAAGGGCTACACATCTAGGCCTATTCATCAAAACTATTAAAGGTTAAAAGCCCCCACCCTAGGATTTCGTAAAACGTAGAATATGGACACTAGGTGAGCATTAATAATTTATAAGAAAAAGTTAAATCACGTGGGGGAAAGCATTTACCTTTCTTTGTAAAATAGGTGAATTATTATAGTGTTTTTTTATATTATTTTTTTCAACATATGACTTTTTTTTCTCTTTTTTTTTTGGATATTTTTTAATTTTTTTTTAATATTGAGACAATTGAGATTTGTGAGTTTGTTGAGGTAACTCAAATCGTTTTAATTTATGAATTTGGTGAGGTTTTTTTTTAATTGAACTTGTTTTTTTATAGTCTATTTTTTTATATTATTGAAAAAATTATTTTAGAGAAAAACTATGTTATTAAATTTTTTGAAGTAACAAAAATTAAAGGACATAATGGAAATCATTGTATGTTCAACACTCATTGCACTGTGGATTACTCAAAAGTGTTTTGTTTTTTTTTTGTTTTTTATTTTTTATTATGATATTTTTTTCAAATTTATTTTTGTTGATTCACAGGTTTGACGAGTTTACCAACCGATAAGATATGCTTTTTTTTTTCTTCTAATTGCTTTAAATTTATTTTATTTTGATTTTATTATTTAATATTAGATTGGTTGAAAATGAACTGTATTATTGATTTTTATTTCCTTTATAGGGATAATTATCTCAAATATGTCTATTTTTAGGTTGATACTTAATTTTGTGAATATCTATTTTTATTATATAGTTAAATAAAAAAATTATAAAAAAAAGTTATTAAACTCAAAAGAATTCATGACATGGGTCATAGGGAGCCGATGTCAATCTAATCTATAATTGTCTCAATATATATTTTTTTAAATTATCATTTTAAAACTTTTTTAAAAACTAAATCATGTTTTTACCGATTATTAAGATTGTATTTGAATCTATAAAATTAATTGATTTAAATCGAGTTAACTTTCATACAGTTTAATTAAAAACTTGAGTTAGACAAAGAATTAAGTCGAGAAATTTTAAAATTAATCTATCTAACCAAGTTTAGTAACTATCAAAAATTTCTTTATATTTTTAATATTTTTAAAAAATACTGATACAATTCGTGACATAACGTGGGCCAATATAGTAGTTCATTATCAAAAGGAGCCTGAAGAATTTCGGCAAACATTTGGACGATATTAGCTGAATTATTAGGCAAAAAGGGAGATTCAAAGACATTTTTCCCGTATTTCAATTATATGGGTTTGAGGTCGGGCAGTTGCGATGGAATTGATAGGGATTTTGACAGAAACCCAAAAAGAGAGAGAGAGAGAGAGTCCACCTTATCTTTATAGCTAATGGGGTACTAATACCTGATTTTAACATTTGGTACGGCATCAGAATGGCACTTTCTCAATAGAAAGTGAAAATAAAAATATGGCACCTTCACATTTCTTATGTCCGATTTCACAAGATGCAATGTTCCTGCATTACTTTTTTTTTTTTTTTGTGGTAACCTGGGTATCTGGGCCAGCTTGCACGCACGACAACTAATCCTCGGGCTCACTGAACATCCTGCAAGCCCAGTGAGCATGTAAGACACCGCGGGGGTGACAGGCATACACATAGAGAGACGAATCCGGGACGGGGGCAGAACAAGTCACACGATTAACCACAGCAGCTAGACCCTCAAGTGTGTTCCTGCATTACTTTGAATAAGTGCACAGATGATGATAGCTCTCTGTAGCTTCTAACAGTGTTTAGAAAAAAAACAGTGATCATCCTCGTTTAGGGTTTCTTCCTCTTTTCCTCGTATCTGGTAATTTCTGGCTGCTCGTCGACTACTGTAAGCTTGTAAACTCCCTGAATCTGAGCTACAAATTAAGGGATGCCATCCCCTTAACAGCAGTGTTTAGAAAAAAATCGTGATGGGATGGAAATGGATGGGATTTGAAATTTTTTTGCCTCTCTAGTCAAGTTTTTTTCTTAAGAAAGTAAGTATGAAAAGGCATTCATTTCACTCAATCCTATTTTAGTTAAGTTATGAGAATCAATCAAAATTAAAATGTGATGTTTTTTTTCCCCGAAACTTAAACTTATGCTAGATGCCATCCCCTCTCCAGGTATCCCAGGACTGATGACTGATCATAATTAATTAAGTCAGCGGTGTATCTCCTATTTATCTTAAATGTTCATATAAACTATCCAAAGCTACATAGATTTTCTTCCTTTGCTCATGCTTGGTATCTTTTTGCTACAAACTCTTGGGTCTACTTCCCTACTTGAAGTTGTAATCCAAAAGTAAGAGACCAGATTTGCAAGTAAGTTTAGCTTATCATAACTATAGCATTCTAAACGAATTAATTAGATGTTAAAGGAAAGTCTAGTTTTTATATATTTTAAAATTATAAACATGTAATTCTAAATGTCATGACAAATTTGTAAACATTATAAAACATATAAAAATACTAGCATGTATACATGATATATCCAATATAGTATTAAATATAATATTCCATTAGAATTTGATTTAATTTGATTTTTATATTAACTTGGATATTCATTTTTATGATTATTATTTGTTTTTTATTATTATTTTTTAATTAAAATTTTTTATTTATCAGATTTTATCCTCATTCTTTTGATTGTTATTTATTTTATTTGAAATAATTTATGAAATTGTAATTATTATTTTTTAATTTCATCACCTTTCAACTTTTTTTATCTATTAGATATGATCTCTATTATTTGGATTGTTATTTATTTTATTTGAGATAATTATAAAATTATATATTTTTTTTCAATATCATTCTCATTCACTTTTTAATTTGTAAGATTTGTTTCTTATTATTTTAATAAACTTGAAAAACAAATAAAACATTAATAAGTTATTTTCCAGCTTATTTTCCATGACATAACCAAACATTAAAACGTGTTTTTCAACTTATTTTTCACGACACTACTAAATATCGGAAAATAATTCACTTTTCAAGAATTTATTTTCCAAAAAAACCACTTTCTAAAAGGAAACTATTTTCCAGCAAACAACGCCTATGTTCTACTTGGTTTTTCTAGGTCTAGAATTATAATCAAATGTATTAATTACATTATAGTCCTTAATTTCTAAAACTTATTTATAATCAAGTCACACTTAATTAATCATTTTAGTTTAATATCTTACCAATGGTTCTTAATATGTGTAACTTATTAGGTTCCTTAACATGTTAGTTTAAATATAAATTATAATCCTAAATAAAAAAAATTAAATTAAATCAATTAAACAACTTAATTTTTATCAATTTTAAAACTAATTGATTTATATTTGAAGATCAAGTGCACTGTTTAGTAATGTTTCATGATTCATAAAATATTAAAAAATCATAAGTGGTTTGATTTTATCGTTTAATGACTAGTTTTTCAATGTAATTATTATCCATTCATCAATAATGTTTTGATTTAGTTATTTAAGCATAAAGTATGTATACTTTGTTAAATCATATTTGTTCTCAATAATATAATTGTTGATTCTTTGAATAAGATTTAAAACTCTTTTTAAAACTCATTCCACGTTATGTAATGATTTCACAATCAATACTATTCGAAAACAGGTGAAACATTTTTTCTACTTCACCTAAGATGATGAATCCTCTCTTGATCATTAAATTATCTTCATATAGTTCATGTCATATCTAATATCTAGTCGTTTATTAACATTGGTTAATGCAATGTGCAATTAAGATAAAAGTATAATATTTTCTATATAAGATAACTTAGTGATCTGAAGTCTAATAATCATTTACATAATTATTACATGAGTATTCCTATAAAGACAAGTGATTTCTTCATATGAAATTCGGGTGAGTTCAATGTATATATCATATAATAAACACCTACATATCAATTCCAGGTATTTTTTTTATTTTTTATTCTTCAGCTTATGAGAACAATTGTTTCTTTTTATATAAAAAAAATAATATAATATATATCAGTCTCAATAGTTCAAATTAATATCAAGTCTTAATAGAGAATTGACTAGGAATATTTAAAAACAATGTTTTAATGAAATAAGAATCTCATAGTTAGAATCACATTATAAATTCATTTGCAAAACATTTTGCTCCTAAAGACTTTATATCTTTGCTCTAGTTTTATTATTCAAACATAAATGAATATTAAAAATAATAAAGTTTTTATTAATAATAAATGTATTTGTACATAAATAAAATTAGTATTAGGTATAACCAATTGATTGACTAGCAACATCATTAGATTGGATCCTTCTTAACAAATACTAACAATGATATCTAAAGCTTCGAACTCTATACAACCTGTTAAAGAGCTAGCTTAGAATTATTGTTATTCATGTAACCATACACATATTCAACATCATATTAAAAATCTATAATGCACTTTTTACATCACTATTTTTTTAAACTTTAACAAAATATAAAAGGCGTGGGGTTTTCACTCTAGCAATCCACAATGAAAACCCCATTTTCACTTTCAAAACAAAACCAATAAACTTGTTATGAATGTAATTTGGTAATTTCACAAAGGTATATTTGTCATTGTCAAATTTAAATGGGAAAATTAAGTATTTTTTATTTTTAACATGCATAGTAAAATGACAATTCTACCTTTAGATTAAAAAAATGTTAAAGATTATACAAGGGTGTTTTGTATTTTCATTTTTTTAAGAACAATAAAATGATTTAAATGCCCTTTAAAATTGAATTTTTTTAACTTACATCTAGGGGTGTTTTTATATTTTTGTTTAGTTTTTTTTTTTTGTTACTATCAAGTTGGTTCAAGGGTGACTTTATCATTTAATATATATATATATATATATATATATATATATATATATATAAAGGCAATTGATGCATGTATTGTACTTATTAGCGCATGAGCGACCCTCACGCCCTTTAGAAAATGTGTGGGGGCCATCTAGTTAAAAAATGCTTCCTACCATAGTGGCTGTCAAAGAACTATTTCAACTCAATAGTTTAAACTCTTAGGTGAGGTCCTAAGATATGATTTATATTATTCTCTAACAAATCCCCTCAAGTGAAAGCTCTTTGGACTTGAAACTTGCACAAGTCCACATTACCTTGTGCTTAATTTTTATTAAATAAATGGGGATGATAAGATTCGAACTTGTGACCGCTTGGTCATCAAAGCTCTAATACCATTTCAAAGAAGCATCTCAACTCAATAGCTTAAGCTTTTAAATAAGGTCCCAGGATATGATTTATATTATTCTCTAACAGTAGCCATTGAAATCGTCTTGGCATCCTTGTCATGATAAGGTGGTTTATATGGACAAGACTATCTAGTTTCGCGCTTGCATTTTTTTTTTTCTTTTCTCTCTACTCCTCAATTTTCATACTTTCCCCTTCAAGTTTTCAAAACAACCCTTCAATTTGTTATTCCTTTAGATTTGGTCCATGTTCTTTTAATTACTATTTTTTATTTGAAATAATTTATAAAATTAGAATTATTTTTCAATTTCATCCCTCTTTATTTTTTTCATATTTCAAATTTTGTCCCAATTATTTTTATTACTATTTGTTTTATTTGAGATAATTTTTTTAATTGATTTTTGTTTTTACATTTCCATCTTCTTTAACTTCTTTTTTTCAATTAAGTTTGATCCTCATCCTTTAAATTGCTATTTTTTTCACTTTAATAATTTTTTTAAATTGATTTTTCATCTTATTTCGTCCTTCAATATTAAAATGTGTGACAACAAGATAACTTCATAAAAAATAAAAAATAATATGATTTAACCTAGATTAACTTGCAAAATATATCTTTGGTCATACGACTAACATAAAAAAGAGCAAATCAAAACAAATTATAAAGTTCAATTTCTAATCGACTTTGTCAGACCAAATATTAAATAATTAAATTTATAAAAGTTTTATTAAAAAATAACATAAAAAATAAATTAAATTATCACAAATTAAAAACATTATTCTTGAATCATAAAATCATGATACTTCAATGAATAACATGTCAAATCAAGCTTTTAAAAAAGATATAACTTGTATAGCATGGTTTGAGTAAATAACTTGTCTTTAACTTGAATATTTTATGGTCACTCTCGGTCAAAAAATAATAATTAAGTTTCGAGTTTTCGAACCTTAAATCTCAAATTTCAATTTTTTTCATCTAAAAATACATTTTAAAAAATTAAAAACTTTGATAAACACAATCTTAATCCTAAATTAGTGTACAAATAAAAAGCCAAACCAATTAAAAAAGAACTTCACGAGTTTGAAGAAAAAAATCACCTTCATTAAAATTTATTGATCTTTTATATGATCGGAACGCACTCCACCAATCCTCTTTCTCCTCTTTCTTTTCTAATCACTCATTTTGAACAATGAGTGAAAAAAGAGCTCTATGTTTTTCTTTTACCTAAAATTATATTTTGTAATTTTTTATACACCGCAGATGTAAGTACATTCAAAACAAAATAAATTGCAACACAACAATGTTTCTAAAAAAATCTAGGACCATAGCAAATTTACGTTGAAAACAGGCAATAATGTTAATGTTAACATGTTCATTAAAAACGTAAATTTACTTTCTATATACACACACACACACACACACACACACACACACACAACATTAATTTACAGCCTCAAAAGCACTACTTTTAAAATAAGTTTCAGTATACAGAAATCACCATGAACACAGTAGAGTTTAGAATACCACTGGGACCTGCAACTTTGGAATTTAATACGATCGCCTCACTTACAAAGATTCCTGAAAGAGAGACTATGGTGTGCACAGACGCCAAGCAAATATCAGGTGAATAACAGTGGTCATATGCCTACTGAGAATCGCATTCCACCGTGCTTGAAACTTCATTGTGATAGCCAAATACCGAATTCAATAAACACATGATGGGAAATGGAACTGAATGCATAACGTGATTTTCAAGGATAAATCCACAAGTGCTATTTCAACAAAAATACAGCGTCTATGCTACTATCATCAACAATTTCTTTTCCAAGTCTATATACAGTGTCTATAATGCTTACACATAAAATTCATATTTAGTAATAGAAAAAGAAGAGTGTCGTGAAAAAAATGTTCAACAGTGTGTGAATCAGTGGCACTAGGCAAATAGAAAGTAAAAGTAAATAGCCAAATCAAAGAATCAGTGACGTCAAGGAACCACAAGCATTTAAGAATGATCAAGGCAAAGGCATGGGAGGCTTCCAGCTTGAGAACTCAACCATGTTTCTGTTAACAATAGATCGATTGTGCAGCCAGAATGTCTCAGCTGATTGGTGAAACTGCTGTACTTTTCTCTGAAGTTCCCACATTATTCCTTGCATTGCAGAACACGACTCAAGTTCTGGAGCGTATACCCACAAGCATCTTACTTGTCTACCTGCAGCTATCATCCGCTCTACATCTTCATCTGAAAAGCAAGCTCAAAGCTAATTGCATGACCCAGGACAATATCCAAAACATGGAAGAAGCAATCATATTTAATTTAACCTGGAATTGATTCTAGATACTCTAAAAGTTCCAGCCCTATTCGAGTAGATGGCCATTTGATTGATATCTGGGTGTAGTCAATCACGTTTTGGAAAGGAAATTCTGCTTGATCTGATAATATAACCGGGACACACTCCTGTTTAGCAAATAAATAGAATCACTTTAACTGACCTCCGTGTATATGTGTGTGTGAGAGAGAGAGTGAGTGAGTGAGTGAGAGAGAGAGAGAGAGAGAGAGAGAGAGAGACCACAAAAAAAGACTCATAAAACCGAAGTGTCCAAGAAGACTCTCCACGTGGAGCAACGCAGAACTTTGCATTGCGCAGGTGTTGAAAATATTCCATCCTTCCAAATTTCTCAGGACCGCTGAACTTCAACTCTGGACATTCCAACTGTTTATGACGTCATTATGTATACACTATATCACTTATAAACAAATATGAGTATTAACAGTAATCTTCATCTCAGGCATGATGGAGAATATCCTACCGAAACAAAGTTACAAGGCTGAGCATGTTAAACAGAATGCACAAACAAGTGACAACCCACAAACACTCATAAAGACTCTGTTCCTTTGCCAAAGGAATGCACAAGAACAATATGCAAGCGTCCCCAATTCAATCATAGACTGAAGTCACTGCCAAAGAAATATATTGACTGGATTCAGCTTGCATGTGCAAAAATATGCAATGAAGTGAGCACAAGAAAAGGCTAATGTTAAGTTCCTACCTACTATGACTGTTCTAACAGATACATAGTACATGTTTTATATATGGCAGATCAGCTAAGCATGGTCAGTTTCAAAAGCAAAAAAGATGGATACTGAGCCATATTAAAATTTCAGAATTTGTGCTTCAAGTTCATACAGAGACCAAAACTAAATCAACAATGAATGATCCAATATGTTCTTCTACACATCAAGACAAAGTCATATGGGTAACCACAAAATCACATAACATCACACAACATGCCTAATCTAATTGTCAAAAACTGAACAAATATATAAATAATATACCTTATCTGGATACTGCTTTGCGAGCTCTATTAACTTCACGCGCCCAACTTTCCCTTGCGCACGACCTAAATAATTCGCCAAATACTTCCTCTTTGACAAAGGTAGAGGTTGAGCCATCGCTGCACCTCTTTTAGTCATCCCATCTTCAACATTCCCAGGAATGATAACGTCTTTCCATGTATTAAAAGAACTCGTGTCTTTCTTATCAGTCCTATCCCCCTACACTAACACACAACCCGACATTCTTAAAGCCATAAGCTTCAAAATCACACAGAATTAGGACCATATAGAAACATCAGCAACTCAAGCAGGTAAATGTAGTATGTCAAGAAGTAAGAATGGTACCTCAGGAGTAAGAATTATGGATCGATTAATGTAAGTCGCCCAAGATCTAAATAAGTGAGCTCCGGCACCACTGCAATCGCACAAAAGCAAGAACATATGTGTCAACATCCCAAAAAACATAGACGAAGAGGATCAATGCGATAAGCATTCTAATAAATCATAGCGAATTCAAGTTGAAGCCAAAGAATGATTATATACCTAGGGAAGACAAAAATGTGATCACGTCCTCCTGATCTTCTAAAGTAGGGCATTTGACTCAATGCCTGAAAAATTGACATCACTAATAAAACTTACATCTTCAGTTTGAATTAAAGAAGTATTATTTAAATTAAAAAAAAAATACCTTAACATAAGTGTGGTTAATTTCCTTATCATTCAAACCACCCATCATCCGTACACATTTAGCATAGGCAGGCACAAAGAATAAATTAGCTTCCTCTTTCTTTCTAGTCCTAAATCTCGATTGCAGCAACAACCTGTGTATCTTAACCTGTAATAGAGTCGAATAAAATTATAAAAAGAGAATGAATAATAACTGAAAGCCCTTGGATTTTGCAAGAAACTACCTGAGTGCCCCACTGGCCTTTAACGCAAGCATCAGCAGAGATTTTTCCCTCTCTGCCTCGCAAGAGTTCCTTCAATCCGTCAATTTCGTCTTCCTCGTAGACGTAGATCTTGAGGGAGAGGTGGGTCCCGTAGCCCATCTGGGGCCAGGAGAGAGATCCATCGTCGGAAAAGTGAACGACGTTTTGTGATGTGAGGTCGTGATTTAAGGAGGAGGGAGGGCAAGTAGTGAACCGGTGGTCGAAGAGGCGAGTGAGGAAGAAAGTGGAGGCGACTAGGAGGAGAGCGCCAATCTGGTGGGAGCGGGTGCATGACGGTGTATTGTGGTGGTGAAGAGAGAAGATTCTGGTGGGTTTGTTGTTCGGGCTACCCATTTTGTTTTCTGTTCTAGTGAAGTGAAGGTGGGGTTGTTTAGTGAGCGAGTGACGAGGGGTAGGAGAAGAGAAAATGGGAAAACTTTAAAAATACCCCCAACTATAACAATTTATTTATTTATTTTATCAAGCTTTCGCATCCTAATTAATGCAGGTGTTTGACCATCCTTTCATTAAAGAGTTTTTAACAATTAAAAAAAAAATTATTTTTAAATAATTAATATACTAAAATAAAAATATATTATAATAATATATTTTTAAATAATTTTTTTTAAAAAAATAATTGTTACAACCCTCTCAAATACTCTAAAAACTTTTATTTTTTACTTTTAACAATTATTTGTTGTCAATATAATTAGTTATTATACCAAAAACTTATAAAAGCATTAATGCTTTTTAAAATTAATTATCATTTATCACCCAAAAAAATCAGTTAGGGAAAAAAAAAACAGAAAAAACAAATAGTTATCCTGGATGGTTGAAACAAGCATAAAAAACACGTTTATGAAATCCAATATGGTTATGAAATCCAAATTGGATCATAGTTTCGAGATTTACATAAATTCATTCATTTAATTTAATTTTTATTTTTTAAAAAAAAAATCTCCAATACAATGTTTGATGGAAAAAAATAAGGTTTTTCTATTAAAATAATATTAAAAGAGATCTGACTTTTATTACTGACTCTAAATACAAAATACTATAAATTAGTATACTAGATTAAAACAATGTAATTTTTTCTTTTTTCAAATGATGTCTTCATCATTGCAAAATTAATGATTCAGACATATTTCTTTATTATATTATAATGATTATTTTACCTTGAAAAGCAAAAAAATAAAAATAACATGGACATAGAAGCTTCTCCATCTTTTTTTATTTTTTAAATAGTAAAATGGTGAAATTATCCTTTATTGTAATTATCAAGTAGGGTCAAGAGTAATTGAGTATTTTAATATACATAAATTATTATTTAAATTTAGATTGGATGGCGCGTATGTGGGCGTCGTCTATGCCCTTCGGGTGATGCATGTGGCGCCTAAATTGCACCGAATACAGTCATTTGAGGATCACGGTGGCGAGACTCGTGTTCGCAATCATCATACAGAGGAGCTATGACCGTGAGTTTTTCTCTTCTCTTTCTTTCCTCTCTCTCCTCCTAGAAAATCATGTTGGCCATTAAGAAACAAACAAAAAAGTCTGGCTATTTGGTTGTTAGGTTAAATTAAGTCTTTATTTTTTTTTATTGCAATGTATTTGGGTTTGAATCATTTATTGAGTTTATTTATTTTTTCAATTTCATCCATTGACATTTGATTTTTATCTTAGATTGCTCATCATTCTTTTAATTACAATGTATTTAGTTTTGAATCATTTATTAAGTTATTTATTTTTTTTATTAATTTCATCCCTTTATACATGATTTTTATATTAAATTTGGTCCTCATTCTTTTAATTGTGATATATTTGGTCTTGGATCCTTTATTGAATTAATTTATCTTTGAGTTTTATCCATTGACATTTTATTTTTATATCAAATATGATTCTTATTTTTTTATTGTTATTTTTAGTTGTTCTTATCTTTTTCTTAATTGAAATTGTTTTTCAATTTCATCATTTATGATTTGGTTTTTTGTGTCAAATTTGGTTCTCTTCTTTTCAAATCTTCTTTTTTAAAACCATTTTTTTAATTTATTTTTTCAAGTCTATCCCTAATTATTTTGGTTGGTTGGGAATTTTACATTGTCATTTTTTTTGTATTTGCTTTTTATATTGTGATTCAGCCTTATGATCCGTGTCACAAATTCTGAAAGTTCGACCAGGTTGGTTTCAGTTATTTTTAATTATTTTTTTAAAAATTCATTCATTATCATTGAGTTCGATGAAAATTGGTATTTTTTGTTTTTTTAATTCTTTTGTGAATTTGACTCTTTTTTTTTCAATTTACCCTTCAATTCAATATTTGATGATGTTTAAGTTTTGGTCCTCAATTTTTTTTATTTCTAATTTTGATTCTTAGATTTTTTTTTTATCAAACTGCGATAGGGACAATAAGAATTTGTTTTTGAATTCTTTATTAAATTGTGTTTCCAATTGTTGAAATGGGTTTTATATGTTACAAAGTACAAGGTCTCTTTTCTAATTTGTTTGATGTTAAATATCCTTAAACTCAACTTGTTTTTCCTATGTTGAAAACTAGTGGATTCATTTACCTCAACAATAATATGATATCTTGAATTATTTAATCTTTTATGTGAAACCAGACAATAAAGATGGCACAATTGCTTTTCTTATAATTTTGGATCTTATGGTTATATTTATTTTAGCTTCGAACACGTCTTAATTTTAGATAGTGCTTTAAAGAATTTAGCATTTTCAATTCTCATAGAAGTGTTCTCGTTTCACACTCACATAAGTGATTCTTATTAGGAGTATCATGCAATACCCCACTTGAATTCCTCAAGTTATAAGAATGATTAAAAGCTTAGCTTATCATGTTCTTGTTACATGTAACACTTTTCATAGAAATGGGTAAGAGTGCTACAACTAAATTAACAAATGATTTGGTTGTCTATTTAAACCTAAATCTTGGGATCTTCAATTAACTAGGTTGAGTTGTCATTATTGTAATTCTTTGAATATAAGGTATAATCTCATTTTACTCGATGATTTATCGACTTACTCTCTTGGTAAACATTTTATAAGTGAATTCGCAATATTATCCTTTGACTTTATATAGTTAAAAGAGATATCTTATTTGAGAGCAACTATTCTAAGATATTGTGTCTTCAACAAATGTGTCAAGACTTACCATTATACATGCACTATTTTGTGCACTACCAATTTCAAATTAGCTATCACAATGTATATAAATTCCTGGCATATATTTTAGCCAACTTGGAATATTATTAAAAGAAAAAAGGACTAGAAACCTTCTTTTTAATCTTTATCTTAAGCTATGAACTCAAACTCTTTTAAGGGCCTAGATATGCATGTTTATTTAGTCGCAAGAGACTACAACTCCTCCAACAGTAAAGTTAAACTCCCTTCTGAATTTTGAAATTTTAATATTGAATATTTAATTAGCATCGCTATACCTTTTAATAAAGCTGGATATCTTATATAATGGAATCCATATTTTTTAATATTTGTTTATGGATGAATCATAACTTGGGATAGACACCCTTACACTAGATTTTACCATCTCTAGCTGGCACAAAATCTTACTCACAAATATTAGTGTAAATTAAATCTAGAGGCTTATTAATTCTGTATATAGAATAGATCAGAAGACTCAACCTAATAAATAAAGGAAGAAGCTTTATTAATTTTAATATTTTTGATACAATAGTCATAGTAACGTTGAGCTTAAAGAGTCAGTATATGACTAATGAACTCTTCTTTGCGTAGACCGATTCATGCTGGTTTTAGTGGTATGATCCTTCAAATCTTCGTGGCCATTTCAATTATTTCTTCTTATGCCCGGTTTAAATTCTTTGACTCTTACGAGGCTGATCCATCTGATGAGAATCCGAAAGAATTAATCTGTTTTTTTTTAACCTTTAGAAAGGGATTTTATCAACTACGCATCACTACTAGAAATTCGCTTAATACCAACGGATTTACCGATGGAATATTTCTATCGGTAATTTAAGGTCGAAATTACCAAAAGAATTTTTCTGTTCGTAATTCAGTCGGTAACAGCAGACTGATAATGTCCG
This sequence comes from Populus tomentosa, assembly GCA_018804465.1. Taxonomy (NCBI): domain Eukaryota; kingdom Viridiplantae; phylum Streptophyta; class Magnoliopsida; order Malpighiales; family Salicaceae; genus Populus; species Populus tomentosa. The sequence goes on from JAAWWB010002062.1 coordinate 16,094, forward strand.
CCGGCAGTTACCGACCGAATTACAAACGAAAAGTTTAGAATTAAAAAAAAGACGGGTCGCTGACGTGGAGGTTTTGGCAGGGAGGTTTCTTCCGACAGAATCACCGACGGACTCAAAATGACAGGGTCGTACAGTGACGTGACCGGTTCACATTAAACATACTGATGGAATCAGCGATGGATTTGAAATGGCTGATCCGTACGGTGACGTGTCTATTTTACCGATGGAAAGACCGATGAATACACCGATGGAAATATTCGTCGGTGAAATCGTCAGTAAAAGTTAATATAATTCCCTGCTACCGACACTCTCCTCCCCTATTTCCCCTTCTTCTTTCTAATCCCAACTCTCCCCATTTGCAAATAGCCAACACCCAAACAAAAATCTCCCTCATCTCAGCACAACAAGTTATATTTCTTGAAGTTTTGTGGTCACAGCATCCGTGTTTTGATTTTTCGACGGATTTTATCAATTTTTGTAAGTAATTCTATCTTTTTAAATTTTAACATTTAAATGTCAATTTAATTTGTTGTTTTTTTTAGTATATGTATTTAGTAGATGTACATGTTTTATTGTTATTTCTGAAATAAACTTGTAGTATATGAATGTATAATTTTATACTTGTTATGGTTTGTTTTAGATTTTGTAAGATTGTATTTGTTTGTAAATCGTTACCGAATTACATGTGCTGTTTTGAAATAATGAATAGCTTGCTTAATGGGTCCGTTTTAAGTTTTATCAATGATATTGCGGTATGGTAATTTCTGTAAATTTATATATATTAATTTGTACGTATGGACATTAAATAAATGATCATAATGAATGTTTAATATTTATGAGAAGTTGTGATTGGTTTTTTGGATAATCTCGAAGTAAAGTAATATTTTTGCAAGTTTATTTACCTAACTTAGTTAATTAATACATGATGTCATCATAATTTTGTAGAGGTTCGATATATATAAGTCATGGATGATCGTTCATGGATGTATCGAGATTCACCCCAAGGCTTGCGGAGGATGGATTATTGTAACGGGGTTCAGGGTTTTATTAATTTCACAACATCTATTCCCAGAAATTTTACTGGAGGCGATATTAGGTATCCAAGCAGGAAGTGTCAAAATAAAAAGTATCTACATCCAGATGTTGTAATGATGCATCTTCTACATAAAAGATTTATGGAGAATTACCAGTGTTGGTATGCACATGGAGAAGTATTTGTTAGTAAGACGAGAATGAGAGAAACGGTGGTTGGGTCAACTTCTAGTGCTAGCAACGTGTATGAAACGACAAATGACAACACTAATCCTTACAGAAATATGGTTATGGATGCAATGAGAATGAATCAAGGTAATGTCAGTCAATGTCCAATCGTAGAAGAAGAACCTAATGCAGATGCTAGGTTTTTTGATTTGTTGAAAGATTCTGAGAACCATTATGGGATGGCTGCATAAACCACAGTAAATTATCGGTCGTGGCATAGGTGTTCACCATCAAGTCAGATCACGGGCTGAGTGAGGCTGGGTATGACAAAATTATTGAATGGGCGAGAAGCATTTTACCTAAAGAGAACAGGCTGAAAGAGAACTTCTATGCTGTGAAGTCCATGATGAAACCCCTCGGTTTAGGATACCAAAAAATTGACATGTGCCCTAACTTCTGTATGTTATACTACCTTGAAAATGCTGAGATGACCAAGTGCATGACATGCGAGCATTCCCATTACAAACCCAGAACTGGCATGGGAAAGACTCTAATGGCCTATAAAAAACTTAGATAGTTCCCGATCACACCTAGACTGCAGAGGTTATTCATGTCATCAAGGACTGCTGAGCACATGACATGGCACCAAGCACATGATGTGGTTGATGGTGTGATGGTGCATCCTTCTTACGGCGAAGCTTGGAAACGCTTTAACAGTGTGCATCCTGACTTTTCAGTTGAATCAAGAAATGTGCGTCTTGGGTTGTGTACAGACAGATTCAACCCATTTGGGTCATTTGCTACCCTCTATTCTTGTTGGCTGGTCATACTCATAATTTATAACTTGCCACCGAGAATGTGTATGAGGCCGGAGTTCATGTTTTTATCTACTATCATACGCAGCCCAAGAAGCCCGGGGCGGAATATAGATATTTGTCTTCGGTCGTTGATTGATGAGTTGGCGCAGTTGTGGTCCTCCGGAGCTCTGACTTATGATATATCGAGGAAATAAAATTTTCTTATGAGGGCGGCTTTGATGTGGACTATCAATGATTTTCCAGCTTATGGAATGCTTTTTGCTTGGAGCACGCATGAGAAACTCGCCAGTCCATACTGCATGGAAAACAACAAGGCATTCACGCTAGCAAACAGAGGTAAAGCTTCTTTTTTTTACTGCCACCGTCGCTTCTTGTCAATTAATCACAGGTACAAAAAAAATAGAAAAAGTTGCATCCCTGTGTCTTTCTAGTGAAGAATTGCATGATGTTGTATCAAAGTACGGTAACATTGTGTTTGGCATTCAATCAGGTAAGCAAAAGTTTCCTGGTTTTAGTTTGATCCATAATTGGGCAAAGCGAAGTATCTTTTGGGAGCTTCCTTATTGGAAGACCAATCTACTCCGCCATAACCTTGACGTCATGCACATCGAAAAGAACGTGTTTGAGAACATTTTCAACACCGTCATGGATGTAAAGGGGAAGACAAAGGACAACATCAAGGCTAGATTGGATATAGCTTTATACTATAACCATAAAAATATGGAGTTGGTTTATGATGAGTCACGGGTCGCAAAACCAAGGGCAAGCTTTGTGTTAGAGAAAAACACACAACTGCTAGTCTACAAATGGCTTAAGAGTCTGTGTTTTCTGGATGGACATGCATCAAATATATCAAGGCTGGTTAATATAGAGGACTGCAGATTGTATGGAATGAAGAGTCATGACTGCCACGTGTTTATGCAAACACTCATCCTATTAGCTTTTCGTGATTTGTTACCAAAGAGAATATGAGATGCACTGAAGGAAATTAGTCATTTCTTCAAAAATATATGCTCCAACAAGTTGAATGTTGAGCACATTGCGAGGCTTCAAACGAATATCATCGAGACACTATGCAAACTTGAGATGATATTCCCTCTATTATTTTTTGACTCAATGGACATCTTCCTATACATCTACCGTTCGAGGTAAAAGCTGGAGGACCGGTCCAGTATAGATGGATGTACCCATTCAAACGGTTAGATATTACAGTTGCAAATGTAATTCATATATAAAAGTATTTTCTATGTTTTTTTTAATTGAAAATACTTGAATTGTAATTCAATACAGGTACTTGTTTAATCTCAAGAAAAAGGTTAAGAACAAGGTGCATGTTAAGGCTTCGATATATGAGGCCTATATTGTTGAGGAGATCTCAATATTTATCTCGTACTATTTCGAACCTCATCTAAGAACAAGAATCAATCGCGTTCCATGGCATGATGATGGCTGTGAAGTGCCTTCCAGTGGGAACTTGTTAATATTCTCCAATACTAAATGACCCACACCTAAAAATGCCATAAGAGGAAGATATTTTTCAGAAATAGAATTCAAACAAGCACACAACTACGTTCTATTTAACTGTGATGAGCTGAGACCTTTTATTCAGTAAGTTTATATATGTGTAATATTAATTAAACTTTGTCAGTAATATACTATTAATTATATATTGTAATTTCATACACTCATTATCACTTATAGGCAGCATTGACAATATTTGCTCTTCAATAACTCACAGCTGACCGAATCCCAGATCTTTCAATTACAAGATGAACAATTCGCCACGTGGTTCAAAACACATGTAAACACTATTACAAACTCATTCTAACTGCAAAATTACTGTACATATGCATGTCATAACGAGATTCAAGTTCATTTATTGTTTATTGATGTACATTACATATATACAAGGTTTATCAAATGGGAAGGAGTGCGATTAAGTCATTGTCTTCACTAAGCCTCGGGCCTGTAAGAAAAGTTAAGTGCTACAATGGGTATTTTGTCAATGGATATGTTTTCCATGCTGAAGAATACGGGCAAGGAAGAAAGACATAAAACTGCGGTGTTTGTGTTAAGGGATCCACTAGTAGTGAGTTAGAAGTTGACTACTATGGTAAATTAGAAGAGGTCGTCGAACTGCAATATCATAGTGAGTAGAATAAAGTGTTTTTATTCAAATGCTATTGGTATGACACGACTGATAGAGGAATCAGAGTTGATCTACACTATGGTCTGGTCGAAATCAACTCAAAAACTAGACACCGCAACATAAACGATGTCTTTATTTTTGCAAAGCAATGTGAACAAGTTTATTACACATACACCCCTTCATTTAGAAAGGATCGATCAAGAGTTGATTGGTTGTTCGTTGTAAGAACATAACCACAGGATCGTGTCGAGGTTGTTCAGGATGAGAACGAAGACACAAGTGTGCGGGATGAAGTCTTTCAAGTTAGTGAGTTGGTTAAACCATATCGAGTTGCTCCTTCGATTGAATTGGAAGAAAATTCAAATTTTTATGTTTCCGATAATAGTCTTGTTGATGTTGACGTAGAGGAGTTGAACGTTGTTTTGAGCTCTAGTGAACAAGCAAATATTGATGAAGAAGATGATATTCATATTGAAGATTGCGATGAAGGTGATGACTATTCAATTGATGACGACGAAGAAGAAAATTTTGACTAACTATCAAAACGAAGCCCTATGTAAAACCCTTTTCTTCATGTAATTTACATTATGGATGATATATTTTGTAACATGAAATATATATTTATTGTTTAAGCACTGTTGCTATTGTTTTGTGTGATGGACAGTTTATCATTGAAGTTTTTGCAGGAAGGTAAATAGAAATACAAACACAACATTTCTTGTACATTGAACAATCATCGACGTCCATACCAACGGACCACCGTCCGTCGGCATCTCACAGAGAGTTCAAAAATAATTATAACAAAATACCACAATCACCGACATCAATACCGACGGACCATTGTCTGTCGGCATCTCACAGAGAGTTTGAAAATAATTACAACAAAATGCCACAATCACCGACGTCCATACCGTCGGCTCTGTTTCGTTTGCTGTACATGCAAAATGGATGGTAAGATTAATTTAAATGAAATATTTTATTCAATTAATTTGTTAATAAATTGCAAAACGTTTGTTGTTAATAAATGTTTTTCATTATAGGCTACGTCTCTTGGAAGTGAGCCGAGCCCGATGGAGCTCTTTGTGGAGACGCACGTGCGGAGTCAAGACCGCCAAAAGGGGGCACAATAGTTCATTGACAGCCGTGCTCAACATTTCGTGGTATGTTTGTTCAACTATTTTATTTTGTAAGTTATTATTATGTTTATTGAATTGAATATGATGATTACTTTTTTATTTTATTTTTAGGAGACCTATAATAATCGGTTGAAGGAGAGATACGAGGACGATCCAACAACCCATCCAGAATTCGATCCGGATTTGTGGATGGAGCTTGGATCGTCAGGTGGACCCGATAAAAATCGGGTTTACGGGCTTTCCAACACTACAGCCGACAACTTGCGGTCGACTTGTAGTGCTTCAACCGTCAGGAGCTCCCAATCAATATCGAGCTCCCAATCTAAGGAGTTCGTGGCCTTGCAGCAATACATGGCTCAACTCACTAAAAAGTACGACCATCTATCAGAGGCGTACGCACAACTCAAAGAACAACAAAGAGCGGAGTCTGAACAACAAAGAGCGGCCTACAAACAGCTTCGCAAAATGGTCATAAACATGTCACAAGGTGGAACATGTGCGCCTAATCCTTTTTGGCCATATGACCAGCAGCCTCCTCCTCCTCCTCCAGCTCCACCTTTATATTAATTTTTAATACACATTATTTCCCTTTAAAATTTCATTTAATATTTTTTTTAAACACATTCATTTTGTAATGAATATTATTTAACTTTGATTTTTTTGTTTTTGATGCTTAATATAAATTTTATTTGCATATTTGGTTTTTATTACCATTAATTTATATCATTTTATATTATGTATTCTAAATAATTTCTAAAAAAAATAAAAAAAATAATTACAAAGGGATTTACCGACGGAATTAATCCGTCGGCATTAGACAGTAGCCGCTACCATCACCGATGAATTTCCAGACGGATACATTCGGTCGGTATTTTCATGACTCACCAACAGATTTACCGATGGAATTATTCCATCAGTATTTTAACTTACCGATGAATTTACAAACGGATATATTTGGTCGGTATTTCAACAATTCACCGACACATTTACCGACGGTAACTGTCCGTCGGTGAATTGTTATATCACCGACGGATTAACATCCGTCGGTATCTTTTAAGCAGGAAACTTTTTTTTGACGCGCAAATTCCGTTTGTAAAACCGTCGGCAAATGGTTTTTTTGTTTTTTCAACTGATATAGCGACGGAATGAGGAATCACCGATGAAAGGTAAGCCGACGGATGTTTTCTGTCGGTAATGTAGTCGATAAATAATTTATCGATGTACTCTCAATCACCCACCAATGAAATATTTTCATCGGTAAAACTGTGAAATCTTGTAGTGCATGCAGGGCTTCCTCCAATCTTGGAATCAAAAGCTGAATCATGATAACCTGTTGTGTTGTAGAAGAAAAATTCCATTCGCAGCACAGCTCTAATGGGAGTGTACGAGAGGGGGAGGGAAGCAATGATCTTGTCCATGTTCATGTTTCCAAAGTGAAGGTTTCTTTGAAATCGGCACAAATTAATGACTTTGAAGCTTGTTTATCAGAAGAGAATCCATCTGTTAACAGATCATATATAGTTGTGTGTTGTTGCTTTTGTTTATACTATTTTGTTTTGAGTCTCATTTACATGGATGCATGAAAAACAAACCATTTTCCCCCTTGATTGTTTTGCTTTGGAGCTATGATTTATAATCGCTGTTGATTTATAATCTCACAAGGGTCACCTCCTTTCTAAAGTTTAAGCTGATGATGTGGCTGGGATCAAGATGAAAGGGCAATAGCCTTGAAGGATTTGCTGCTTTCCTCGTGTTTCTACTTTTAACTAATACTAGTACATTCATCCGCACTCTCCACTGTAAATTAGACTCTTTCTTTTTCTAAACCTAAAAAGATGTTCGGGTATAGAGATTTTTTTGGTAGTATTATTAAATCCAATTAAGTAGTTTGAATCTAAAATTTATCAACTCGGTTCTTTGCCTAGCTCTAGTTTTGAATTAAATCGTGTGGGAGTTCATTCAAAGTGAATCATTTAATTTAATGGGTCTAAAGACAAGTTGGACGATTGGTAAAAACATGACATAGCTTTTTAAAAAGACATTTAGTTGGGAGTTCATTCAAAGTGAATCATTTAATTTAATGGGTCTAAAGACAAGTTGGACGATTGGTAAAAACATGACATAGCTTTTTAAAAAGACATTTAGTCGATATTTTTTTTTAATATTGAAATGATGCGAGATTAGATCGACCCTGATCACCTTGCGACCTGGGTCATATACTTTAATAAGTTTAATAGCTTTGTTTTTTATATTTTATTTATTTATTTTTATGATAACATTAGATACTTGCAAAATCGAGCATCAACCCTAAAAAAATATTTATTTAAGATCATGATAACCCTATAGAAAATAGAAAAAAAAAATAAACCACGAATTCTGTTTTTCAACCAACCCAATATTGAAGAAGAGTGAAATAAAAAAATTAGAAAAATTAAAGTACCAAAAACTTTTTTTTTTTTAAAAAAAAAATAAGGTTTGATAGGTAAACCCGTTAAACCGGGGAATTGGATAACTCGGGTCAACATGTCAACCCGAGTAATGGACTCCATTGAGATTAATAATTTGTATTTTTTCTAAACTATTGTTTATTTAACTATATTATAACAAAAATAGACAATTACAAAATCAATAGTCAAACCAATACTAACACTTTTTTTAAGACTATGATAACCTCATAAAAAGAAAAACAAAACAAATTATGAAACTCAATTCTTAATCAACTCAATATTAAAAGATAAAATTGCCAAACTTATCAACAAGCCTATGGACTTTCTAAAATTTATTAACATGTTTTTTTTTCCCAAACTAGTTTTTTTAACTATATGATAAAAAAACAGACGATTATATAATCGAGTTTAATTAAAAAAAAAATACTATGCTAAACCCGTGAACCGAGACAACTAGGATTACTTTGTCAAACTTACAAATCAAATCAATGAATCCATAAAGTTTAATAACATAATTTTTTTTGAAATCATTTTTTATTTAACTAAACCTTTTTTTTTAAAAAAAAATAGATTATATGGCAATGCTAAGATATTTTTTTGATATCAATTTAATACTAAAATATTTTTTTAATATTACAATAACCATATAAAAAACAAATTAAAATAAATTATCAACTCTACATCCTCATAAATACAACCTATAAGAACTTAATAAAAAAAAATCAATAAACAACACTGGTAATCAACAGTCTAATGGGTGTGGGGAACAGTGTTTCCCCACCCCTTTTAGCTTTATATACTTAATTAATATTTAATACTTAATAATAATTAATAATACTTAATACTTAATTAATATCATGCAGTTTTTATGTAGCTTTTAACGACTCTATAATGTCGTCTATCCAGTTGCCCTTGAGTATGCTAATGATGCTAGGTCAGTGATCGCGCCTTAGGCTGCACGGTAAACTAATGATGTGAGAATATTTGTTCTGAGGAGTTACCTGTTTGTTTTAATAGGAGTTATCCTTGATCTTACAGGTTTCTTGTTTGTCCTGAATTTTAATAGAGGGCCACTAACCCTGCCAGGCCTTGATTATGCCCGGGCTTTAATTCGAGTTACTATCTGATATGCGACCTGAAGATCTTTCGGCCATTTGGAT